>JAPKLX010002287.1:0-14157 GCA_026898415.1 Leonotis leonurus
TGTAAGAGCATCATCAAAACTTAGAATATATTGTGGGGTTCCCAACACACATCCATTGAAGGATGGCAATTTCTCTGAGGTGGCGGCATAAGCGTAACCTCACTTTCCTCATAAGGAACCTCATTCTTATCTTCATTCTAAATCTTATCCCTTCTTCGAAGTGGCATACAATAACATGGAGACAACCCACGTTACCATATACATACCTAATGTTAGCCCTTACTATATGTTCTCAGCATATAAAATCTCAAACTGAGATCATGGTACTTAGATAGCTATATACCGAATACGTCTTAGTTCCGAAGGTTTAAGGAAATTTATTGTGATAACTTATCAATCATGTGGGTCCAGCATCTCTCATGATAACTTAAGAGAGGGTTGGACAAACTGTTTAGAGACAGACGTCAACCGATTAAATATTAAAAAGAAAGGAATGAACCCAACTGAAATTCAAAAATGCTGAGCTTTAGGGTCCGAAGACCAGAATGACAACTACTGAGATCTTCTTGATCACATGGGGTGATCAGGCCCATCACAATCACTTCTCAGTCATAAAGATACTTAGGTTCAGGGATAATATTTCAATGGTTGTCTTGACTAGAACTTCTTTTACCATAGAGTTTAGAAGGACCTCATATGACTTTCTTAATTGCATTAAGATCATAGAGTTCAACTCAATGATATAATTGATTACTGAAAGGAATTTAATGACTTGCTTTTTCGTGACAATACCCATGAATTGAACTGAATAAACTGAAATTAACAGAACTGAACTGAGCTGAGCTGAATTGAACTGAATTGAATGAATTGAACTGGATTGAACTGAATTGAATGAGCTGAGCTAAAACTGAACTTGAACTGAACCAAAACTTTCTACGTTCTACTGAACAGAAAATGAAACTGAATTTGAAACTAAAACTGAAATTAAACTCTCTTATTCTCTACGTTCTACTGGAACTGAATCTCGCTTATTAAACTGAAACCGAAACTTGCTACTCGTGAACTGAACTCACGCATCGTTCGGGTTATAACTCTCTAAGAAATCTAGCGATAAATCAATAGCCGAATCGAATCTTCGTTGAGGTATACTACCGAATAAGGTGACCATAATTATGTCACTAATCATATAATGTCATTCGTTGAGATCATCTTGGTGTCACTGCTCCTTCGAGTCCTTCATTCTTTGACCATATCTTTTAAGCTCTCTTTGGATATGTAGTCCCATTCCTGCATATCCTCGGAGTCCCTCTCATTCTAATGTTTTATGGTTCATTCATCTTACTGAACATATATGTTCATCGGGATAATAGATAACCCCTACTAATCCATCGTTCTTTATTCTTTTACACTTGTGATAATGCATCTTAGAGTACATTTGACTAATCTCTCTCTTGCAAACTACTACTTTAGAAAAGTTCGAAAGCTTTTTAAGTTCTCATTCTTTCTCGTCATTCACTATTCTTCCTTGGAAATAATCATAGATCTAAGGTAGGTCTATGTTCTTTGAGGAATCATATTGTCCTCTTCTTTTCTCATTGAAACCAAGCTTCAAAGCTCAATCATATTATCCTCTTCTTTTATTTGAGCAGCTAAGATCCTACTTCTCAAGTCAGGTCTCAAAATCATCTCTCCTTGATGAATAACGTGCTTTGGATCAAACACGTATTTTCTAAGTTATGACACATGGAAAACGTTGTGAACATTCCCGAAACTTGGCGGTAATGCCAGCCTACAAGCAACTGACCCTATCCTTTCTAGAATCTCGTAGGGTCCAACAAAATGAGGTCGTAGTTTTCCTTTGACGCCGAATCTAATTATCCCTTTGGACGGAGATACTTTTAGAAAAACTCGGTTGCCTTCTTTGAATTGCAATTTGGTCCTACGAGTGTTGGCATAAGATTTCTGCCTGTCTTGTGCTTCTTTGATTCTTCCTCTAATCTGGCGAACGAGCTCTATCATTTCGCCGACTGAGTCTGGGCCCACTATGGCTCTTTCTCCAACTTCGTCCCAATACAATGGCGATCTACACTTTCTCCCATAAAGTGCTTCATATGGTGCCATTGCTATGGTAGCTTGATAACTATTGTTATAAGCAAACTCAATAAATGGTAGTACTGCTTCCCAACTTCCGCCTCTGTCAAGAATCACGGTTCTCAACATATCTTCCAGAGTTTGAATAGTCCTTTCGGACTGTCCATCAGTTTGTGGATGAAAGGCAGTACTAAAATTTAACCTTGTACCTAACTCCTTCTGCAAGCTTATCCAGAATCTGGATGTAAACTTTGAGTCTTGGTATGACGTTATCGAGACCGGTACACCGTGCAGGCGTATGATTTCTCGCACGCACAATTGAGCCGGCTTATCTGAACCGTACGTGATCATTATAGGTATAAAATGGGTAGATTTTGTGAGCCTATCTACGATTACCCAAATGGCAGTATTTCCTCTCTTGGATTTGGGTAGTCCAGTCACAAATCCATCGCTATGTGTTCCCATTTCCACTCTGGGATCTCTAATGGTTGTAGTTCCCCATAGGGTCTTTGGTGTAATGTTTTCACTTGTTGACAAGCTAAATATCTCTCCACGAAAGAGGCTATGTCTAGTTTCATACCGTCCCACCAAAATTTCTTTTTCAGATCTTGGTACATCTTTGTACTCCCCGGTGAGCGGTATAGGGCAAATCGTGTGTTTTGCTCATGATCTCGTCTTTGAGCTTTTCATTGTGCGGAATGCAAAATCTTCCTTCAAAGGTGATGGTGTTGTCAGCTTCTTCTTTTCTGTAGTTTGTGACATCGTTCTTTCTCACCTTGAGCCGTATCTTCTCCAATTTCTCATCCATCATTTGTGCTTCTAGAACCCGACCTCTCAGGTCTGGTTCTATCACTAAGGTGGCGAGAATTCCTTCCACGGTTTCGAGAGGCTGTAAGACTTCTAAGTCCATCTTACTGAACTCTCTTAAAAGGTTTGCCTCTTGAGTTAGTAGATATGTGATCCTTGACGAGCTTTTGCGACTTAGGGTATCAGCTACTACGTTAGCTTTACCCGGGTGGCAATTGATACCGCAGTCGTAATCCTCTACTAACTCTAGCCATCTTCTCTGTCTCATGTTAAGATCCTTCTGTTCGAAGAAATACTTGAGACTTTTGTGATTTGTGAAAATTTTACACCGAACTCCATAGAGGTGGTGTCTCCAAATTTTCAAAGCATGCACTACTGCAGCTAGTTCCAGATCATGAGTGGGATAGTTAAGTTCATGCGGCCTGAGTTGTCGCGATGCGTAGGCTATCACCTTCCCTTCCTGCATCAGCACACAGCCTAATCCACTCTTGGATGCATCTGTGTAGGCGACATACTCCTTGTTTGGTTCTGGGACAGCTAAAACTGGGGCTGTCGTCAACTTGTTTTTCAACAGTTGAAAACTATCCGCACACTCCTGAGACCATTTGTACTTGATTCCCTTTCGCAGCTGTTGCGTCATTGATCTCACTATCTTAGAAAATCCTTCTATAATTCTTCGGCAATATCCCGCCAGTCCTAAGAAACTTCTAATTTCGTTGGAAGTGGTCGGTGACTTCCAATCTCGTACTGCTGCTACCTTTGTAGGGTCCACCATGATTCCTTCTGACGGCACAATGTGTCCAAGGAAAGTTACCTCTCTAAGCCAGAATTCGCACTTACTGAGTTTGGCATAGAACTTCTCGTTCCTGAGGGTTTCCAAAGTGATTCTTAGATGTTTCTCATGTTCTTCTTCACTCTTCGAGTATATGAGAACATCATCTATGAATACTAGGATAATTTGTCTAGGTAAGGATGAAACACGCGGTTCATCAGGTCCATGAACACTGCGGTGCATTGGTTAATCCAAAAGGCATCACTATAAACTCATAGTGACCATACCGGGTTCGAAAGGCAGTCTTAGGAACATCTTCCGGTCGGATTTTTAGTTGGTGGTATCCTGATCTCAATTCTATCTTTGAGAAAACGCTTGCTCTCTTCACTTGATCAAACAAGTCGTCTATCCTTGGCAAAGGATATCGGTTCTTGAGTGTCAGCTTATTTAGACCTCTATAGTCTATGCACATCCTCAGCGTTCCATCTTTCTTCTTGACGAAAAGCACATGTGCTCCCCAAGGTGATACACTGGATCTGATGAAACCTAAATCCAACAGCTCTTTAAGGATCATCGTAAATGATGGTTTGAGTATTGGTGTTGAACAAGATTCTGGGTTGATTAAAATTTTCTAATTGTCCATTTGATGGTAATCTTGGCAGTACTTCTAAAAATACATCTGGGTATTCTCGTACAATGGAGACATCTTAAATCTTCCTTTCTTCTTCCATTTCCCCACTGAGATGAACGAGATAGGCTGAACATCCTTTCCTCACCAGTTTCTCAGCTTGTAGTGCCGAGATAACTATCTTTCTACAACTCGTGGTAATCCCGTGAAATCTAGTGGGTTCCTCAGTAGGAGATTGAAATGAGATTTGCCTCTCATTACAAAGGATTGTGGCGTAGTTTTCAGCTAGCCCATCCATTCCTAAAATTATGTCCACGTCGTTCATGATGATGACACTAAGGTCGTTTGTTAAGATCTTAAATGATCCTAAGTTCAAGTTCAGATTAGAGCATGCGTGTGTAAGCGTAGTAGTTCCTCCTAAAGGTGAAGACACCTTCATAGTTGTCTCAACTAGTTCTGGTTCCAGCTTTAAGTTCTCTACGCATGCTTTAGCAATGAAAGAATGGGATGCTCCAGTATCAAATAAAATTATTACTGGCATGTCGAGGAGTGTTCCCATACCTGTCAGGTTTCCCTGATTTCCTTCAGGTTGCTTTTGTTTCATTGCGTAAGCTTGGTCTGTCATGGCTATTTCAAATGTTTGCGTCTTTGGTACTAAGGTGGTAGTGGTGGGGTGGTGGTAACTACTGAGGTTGCTGATATTTTTGGGGTTGAGCCTGAATTGCTCGGATATGCTGGTCCGTCTCTATCTGAATAGACCTTGCGCATATTCCCTACTCTCTAGTAGGACAGTAGTTTGCATTGTGACCCTTCTGGCCACACACAAAACACTCGTTGCATCATGTTTTGCATATTCCGTCGTGCATCTTTTTTTTTTACACTTGGGAAATGTAGGAAACTTTTGTGGATAGTTCCCTTTCTGGACAGTCAGGTTTTTGTTTCCCAAGGTTTTGGGAACGTGCTTGTCCTTCCCATGGTTTCTTCGCAGTGAAGTCGTTCCGGCTATCCTCCCATTTACGCTTTCCCTTAAAGCCTTGAGATTGTATTTGAGCGGACATCGGTGTTGCAGTAGCTGTATGTTTTTCTCCTGGCATAGCAGCCTCAATGTCAAGAGCTCGGTTGAGGGATGTAGTGTAAGACGATCCCCCATGGCTTGCCAATGCCATCCCAATTTCGTACCTCAGATCGGCCTAAAACTTTTCAGCCATTTTCTCATCCGTGTCTACTTGTTCTGGCGCATATCGTGCCATATCACAGAACACTCGATCGTATTCTGTTACAGGTATCCTTCATTGCTTAGATTATATTATTCCATCTCTTTCTTCTTACTACATCTCTAAGAAATATATTTATCGTATATTCATATCTTGAACTCTTCCAAGTAAATTTTTCTAGTGGTTCATGGGTCATAGTCTTTCTGTGTGCTTCCCACCATAAATCTGTTGATCCCATCTGTTGGTAACTAAACGCACATCATGCATTCTTAATCCGTACAACACCGAAAGTTAATGATGCGTTCTAAAGTTCATACCCAAACTTCTACTTTAGTTCCTCAATTCTATGTTCAGGCGGTGGGAGGGTGAGGTTACTTCTCGTTCAAGTTCATGTCTTTTATCTATGTTTCTAGAACCTTGATCTTTACCTCCGCCTCTTGGTCTTCAAGCTCTTCTCGATGACATTTTACCGAGTTAACATCTTATCTTATTCATATATTTTCTTTACTATATAGATCCATATTCTTAAGCTCATGGCTCTATAGTGGAATTATCCACTACCTTTCTATCATCTTCTTTTCCTTTGGCTTTTTCTCGATTGCTTCTCAAGCTTTTCCACCCTTCTTTGGATTGTTCTTGTATCTGAGCGTTCTTGAAACTTATGTATTATTGGATCTCTCCAACGGTAGGAATAGAATGCTAGGAACTCACCGAGATCCTCTGATTCTTTCTTCATAATATCTTAAAACTTATGTTGTTGATTCTAAGATTTGGTACCTTTTTGTCTTATCATTTGTTGTCATCTCGACATGAATAAGACAACTAATTTTGAGAGGAGGATTTGGTTTAGAACCAAACACGCTTAAGAGTTTAGATCGATGGCTCATAACCGACGATCACAACTCCTTGAGGCTTCTAATAGGCTGTACTTATCATTATAGAATTCTTGGGAATTCTAGATTTAAGATTCATTATTCAAAATAATTAAATCTTTAATAACTGAGTTAATAATTTCATTCGGTTTAGATTCTACGGTAGAAACGATAACTTATCGGATCATAGCCGTGATCTTGATTCATTATAAAAGAGAAGATCTCTCTCTTTTGTTTTCTCATAATTGGCCGTAGCCTTTGTTTTGGATATTCTCCTTATTCTGGTTCTTTTCGTTTCTTCTTTATTCAGATTGTTCTCGTTCTCGATTTCGAGTAGATTGTAAAAGTTCTTCTAAGTTCTCGTCTAAGTTCTCTTTTCTAAAGGGAACAAGTTCTCTTTTCTAAAGGAAACATACATCTTAAAGCATTCTAAGTTCATAGGAAAAAGCTCTAACGTCATGACAATGATTATGACTCATCTAAAAAAAACATTTAAACTTCAACTTTGAAAAGAATCGTTCTTACTGCTTCCACTTAAAAACTTCACTTCAAAACATCTTAAAAACTTTTCTCTTAGAACATACTTTTTCTTCTTTCAATACTCAACTTCATACTAAAGAAATACGTATATTTCTTTAAAAATCTCAAACTTCAATTAGAAATAAATACCTTCATTTCTGTACAATTCTTGAACTTTAGATGAAAAGAAATACATTCATTTCTTTTCAAATCTCAAACTTCAGCTGATAGAAACATGCTTATTCCTCTTAAGACATAAAACTTCAACTTCTTAAACAAAAATTTACCTCTTTCTCGTTGAGCGTGATGTGTCGGAGTGCTAGGCTTGTCAACTCACTTAATTAGTCTAGCGAACGATACTAGACTAAACTCGAAAGAAGACTCTTGGGTTTAAAGCAAATTGCTCTGATACCACTCTGTCACGACCCACCTTCACTAACCTGTAGTAATGATGGGTATAACCGTGACTCGGAAATAGAATATAGAAATGAATAAGAATAATGGTTAATAGCTCGAAGGTGAATACATGATAAGTACTTCAATGAATAAGATTTCGTGCGCGAAACAAAACGTCTAGAAATACTAAATACTGAAAAGAGTGTTTGCAGCGGAAACTGGATCATTTTCTAAGTCTACATGTATGAAGACATGTAAACCCCCAAGAGTTACTGCTATGAGTTCGACAAAACCATCGCTGAGCACTCCTCCTTGACATCACAGCTCAACCTGCACATTTATAAATACATGCAGGGCTGAGTACAAAAGTACTCAGTAGACACATGCCAAAATCGCATTCATACATATATAATTGTCATTGCCGTAACATAGTGCAACATAGAGATTTTTGTCACTAAAGAACCTATGTTCACTAAAAATTCTTGTGTGATCTTAAAATTCGACTGGCCAGTCTAAGTTCTGGAGTAATCAAACATATCTGTAATTCTGTGTGTCGGGAAAGTGGCCACTTTCCGCGAACACTGAACCGGCCAACCCGCTAAGATGACTCACGGTTCTGGTGTACACTAACCTTCAAGATATAAATCTTTAAAGGCCCGAAATCGATTAATTGTTCAACAGATACGCATCATACCAAAATATAAATATTTTCGACAATGCAATACTTCATAACATTTTAAATTCTAAAGCATTTCTAAAGCAAAAATAACAATTTGGTACAACGCATACGATTTGATTTGTAAAAGAAAGCCTACCTGGACCGTCTGGACTGACGACTGCTTCGTTCTCGAACTGCGGTCCTGGCCTTTCGTTGTACCCTTTAAATAAACCTCGAGTGAGATAATATTTTCGAGCGCATCTAATATTCGCTAAGTGTAAGGAATTATTATCCTTTGTTATTTGAGAATTATTCTCGGTTCTTTTAACTCGGCTTAAATGATTTTGGAATAACCCTAATTCATTTAGTTATAACGTACGTCTTATAAAGAGTACTAAGAAGGAGGGAATTATAAGGTTTTGAACATAACGTGGTCGAAAAATCGACATGACCTCTACGTTCATTCAACTTATCCCTCGTTTAATCAAAACGAGTAAACCAACTAACACACATCAACATTGCCCCATTCAACTCTCTCTCGAGTGAGGACTCCGTTCCTCCACTCGAACTTATTCCAACTAATTCTCAAATCGTAACAACAACAACAAATCAACATTTCAAACATTTCAACATTTCAAACATTTCAACATTTCCACTTTTCAATCATTTCCATTTGCGCAGTCCGAGTTAAACTCGATTTTGAATGTTCGAAAGTACTTCAAAAATTCTAAATTTCGAGATATAAGTTCAAGACATTTAAAGGAACAACTTTCATTTAGGAAATATTTTCAAAATCATTGCAGAAAAATTCATAAAAATCGGAAATCAACCCCCTGTTTCACGTTTGAACTAAAACGTCGAAAACTGCACAATTGACTTTGAAAAATCATAATAAATTGGAAATATTTCCAATTGTAACGAATCAAACTTTAAAGTGACCATAACATCGTAGAGTTTTATAATTCGAAGACAAAACACATAAAATCATTTTACTCTATTTTTCACAAATTTTCAAAGTTAGCTAATTTCCAGATTTTCGCTAGAATTGACAGTTTGCGCAACCATTTTGAAAAATTCATAACAATTCGAAAACACAACGAAACGGGGTGATTCAAGTTGGAGATTACTCCTAACTCGATCTAGTATTTTATTATGTAAAAATTCTACTCATTCTATACTTAAAATGACGAAAGAAAATCCGGCAGAAACTGTCGTCCGCACTCATTTTCTTTTTAAAACATACTCAATTATAACCTACATACATGCTCGTCTATTCGATTCATCCGAGAAAAATCGAAAACATATAAAACGACAAGTTCAAATTAACTTCTCAAAACCTAACATGCTTAGATTTTATCGAAACTTAAAACACACGTTCATCTAACTCATACGAGCAATACTAATTATCGACATTTTTCGATTCGGGTTCGACCCGATAAAAATTGAAAAGGGCAGCCCCTATTTCACTTTTTCATCGTGCTCAAAAAATGGAAATGAAACCGTAGAAACATAGGTAAGATCGAGGGCTACCTTTCTATCGGATTAGATTTCGAAGAAATCGGAAGAACGAGACGAACGGGACAAAAATCGGAGCAAAACTCCTCCTCCTTTTCCTGCTTTCCCTCACGCTAGACATGCTTCTGTGAACTCACGTGAATAATCAGAATGGGGTGACTTGTGGTCTTTTTATAGGCTACAAGTTGCCCGTAAAATATCTAATTATCCGGGGTCCAAAACGTCTTTTAGATATTTTCGATCCGATTCTTTGTTATTTATCTATCTCGGTTGAAACGAGAGTCAACACACTCGACTATCTTACTCGTTAAAAATATCTTCGTCTCTCGTGAACTAAAGTCGGGTTTTGGCCCGATCGAGTTGCACGTAAATCGAGAAAATGCTTATTTCTCGATTTCTCAAGTTCTCGAGTTCTCGGTTCTACTATTCACTGACGGCGAAAATAAAATTTTCGCGTATGGTCCGTATCGCGATAAAAGTGTATGTAAATTATCGCGCTGTGTCCATATCTCGGCTCGAACTTCATATCCGGACATTTGACTGAATCCCGTATTTCGCCTCTTAGATATTTCAAAATATCTAATTTTGAAAATATCTAACTTCCAAAATATCTACTTTTGAAAATATCTAATTTTCCAAAATATCTAATTTCGAATGAATCCCCTATTTGCTCTTGTTACCCCTTATAATAACGTACTAATAGTCCGGGTTCTCGACTTCTCGATAAAATAATGTTCTCGGAAACATTCCGGAAAATCACGACTCTCTTAGAAAAACATTCCGGACTTAACTTTAAAAGATAATAAAATTATCTCGTCTCTTTCAAAATGATGAATAGTGATTTCTCGATAATTACATCATTCTTCCGAAAGTCGGAATTATTAACTTTTCACCTTATCTCCGTATCGTAAAATAATTGAATGGAAAAACAGACGCTGCTTCGATACGAGTTCTCGAACTTAAATTATGACGATAAACGTCAAACCGAATTTTCTCGATTTCTTTCTCAATTTCAGAAATTTCTGAAATGACTTTAAACTTTCAACAGATCTTGAATCCCTCATTTATTCATAAATTTTTCTTTTATTCGGGTTTTTAATTATCGGGGTATTACACTTGTCGATGCTCAATGGCTGAGACGCCATACTATAATTCGGTTACGCTTCTACCGCGTCTTCTGAAGTTCATTTTTTCTCTTCTTTGAACTCATCCTCATAAGAAGGGTAATTAATATCTCTCCGTGGTAATTTCATAGGTCGCGAGGTTCCGATCCTGGACCTGTGGGTTATGGACCCACTATGCTTCCGCTGTGCACTCTGATCGTCTCTTGATAACTGCTCCTGCGAAGTTCATCGCCTTAATCACGATACTAACTATCGTATAAACATATTTTCGTAATTGAGATACGTGGAACACATCGTGAATATTTCCGAGGCTAGGCGGTAAAGCTAGTCGGTAATCAACTGGTCCCACTTTCTCTAAAATCTCATAGGGTCCAATAAATCTCGGCTTCAGCTTTCCTTTTATCCTAGAACGATGAACTCCTTTTGTCGACGAGACTTTCAAGAAAACTTTATCTCCCAGTTCAAAATTCAATTCAGATTGACGATTATCTGCATTATTTTTTTTGTTTCTATTTTGAGCTTCTCGCATTCTATTTCTAATTGGGCGCATTATCTGTACCCTTTCTTCTACTGCTTCGGGACCCAAAACTTTTCCTTCCCCAACTTCATCCCAGTAGAGGGGTGATCTGCATTTTTTTTTCCAGTATAAAGCTTCATACGGTGCCATATTAATTGTTGCTTGATAGCTATTGTTGTAAGCAAATTCGACTAACGGCAAAGCTTGCTCCAATTGATCTCCTCTATCCAGCACCACTGTTCTGAGCATGTTTTCTAGTGTCTGAATAGTTCTTTCGGTCTGGCCGTCAGTCTGTGGGTGGAAAGCTGTACTAAAATTCAATTTAGTACCTAATTCTTTCTGGAACTTTCCCAAAACCAAGAGGTGAATTTAGCATCACAATCTGAAGTGATCGAGATTGGCACTACATGCAATCGAACTATTTCGCGCACATAAATCTGCGCCAACGTGTCTGTTTCATAAGTAACAAGCATTGGGATAAAATGAGCACTCTTGGTTAGTCGGTCGACTATTACCCAGATTACTGTGTTTCCTCGTCTCGTCTTGGATAATCCAGTCACAAAATCCATGGCGATTTGATTCCATTTCCATTCTGTAATTTCCAAAGGGTGAAATTTTCTACATGGCCTTTGATGGAGTGCTTTGACCTGCTGACAAACTAGACATCGTTCGACGTACCCCACTATGTCTCATTCCATTCATACCCAGATAAAACGTGCTTCAAATCTCGGTACATCTTGGTACTTCCTGGATGTACGGCATATGGAGCATTATGAGCTTCACTCATAATCTCATTTTTCAGCTTCTCATCATTAGGCAAGACGATTCTCCAATATAATCGCATTATCCTTAGCTTCGTAATATCCTGGAAAATTTTCCGTTCTGATTCTAATCCGCAACTTCTCAAGCTGTTCGTCTCGTCACTGCGCTTCAACTATTCGGGCTCTCAGATCTGGTACTACGATTAATGTTGCTATAATGCCTTGTGTAGTCTGGGGAGGTAGCACTATTTCTAAACTCAACTTCTCAAATTCTCGAATTAGCTCGTCTTCCCCAGTTAGGAGAGATCTTAACTTTTCTTGAGTTTTTCGACTTAATGCATCGGCAACGACGTTAGCTTTTCCCGGATGATACCTAATCTCACAATCATAGTTCTTGACTAGTTCTAGCCATCTTCGTTGTCGCATGTTCAGATCTTTCTGTTCGAAGAAGTACTTTAGACTTTTATGATCCGTGTAGATCTCGCACTTGGACCCATATAGATAGTGTCTCCAGATCTTCAATGCGTGCACCACTGCCGCTAACTCCAGATCATGGGTGGGATAGTTAGGCTCGTGGGGTCTTGACTGCCGCGAAGCATACGCGATGACTTTTCCACCTTGCATTAAGACACCGCCAATTCCATATTTTTTTTGATGCATCAGTATACAAGGTATATTCTTTATCTGAATCCGGTGCTGTTAACACCGGGGCAGATGTTAGCTTATCCTTGAGTTCCTGGAAACTAATTTCACATTCCAGAGTCCATTGAAACTTCTTTCCTTTTCGTAATAGTTGCGTCCTTAGCCTCGCAATCTTGGAAAATGCTTCAATGAATTTCCTGTAGTAACCTGCTAAGCCTAAGAAACTGCTAATTTCGTTTTGAGTCGACGACGTTTTCCACTCTAGCACAGCTTGCACCTTAATAGGGTTAAATTTAATTCCTTCCGCCGAGATAATGTGGCCGAGAAAATTTACTTCTCGCAACGAAAACTCGCACTTACTAAACGTAGAGTATAACTTTTCTATCCTTAACTTCTCCAATAAAATCCTCAGATGTATCTCATGCTCCTGCTCACTCTTCAAATAGATCAAAATATCATCGATAAACACTAAGACAAATTTATCGAGATATTCGTGAAAAACACAGTTCATTATGTCCATAAATACAGCCGGAGCATTGGTTAGTCCAAATGGCATCACTACAAATTCGTAGTGCCCATATCTTGTTCGAAAAGCTGTTTTGGGGTATATCTTCCGGTTTGATCTTCAACTGATGATATCCTGGTCTCAAATCAATTTTCGAAAATACGCAAGCTCCTCTAAGTTGATCGAACAAATCGTCTATCCAAGGAAACGGATACTTATTCTTCAAGGTCAACTTATTGAGCTCTCGATAATCGATACACATACGTAAGGTTCCGTTCTTCTTTTTGACAAAGAGAACCGGTGCTCCCCAGGGTGACACACTGGGTCGTATGAAACCCATATCTAAAAGTGTATGTAGTTGAACTTTAAATTCTTGCAGTTCTTTCGGCGCCATTCGATATGGAGCTTTCGAGACGGGTGCTATCCTGGTTCGAGATCTATAGCAAAATCTAATTGCCTATCTGATGGTAAACCAGATAACTTTTCAGGAAAAACATCCTGATATTCTCTTACTACAGGTACATCTTCTATTTTCTTCTCAGCTTTATTTTCCTCATTCAAATATACGAGGTAAGCATGGTTTTCCTCACCTCTCATCAACATCCCTACTTGTAATGCCGAGATTACCGGGACTTGTCTATTTCTTTCATCAATCCCGTAAAAGCAGGTAGGTTCTTCCCCAGGTGAGTGGAACGCTATTTCTCGCTGTTCACTATGAATGGTTGCAAAATTCTTCGTCAACCAATCCATCCCCAAGATAATATCCACGTCCCACATATGCAGGAGGTGTAGCGATTCAGCTTTCAACTTAAGGGATCTTAACTCAAATTCTAAGTTAGGCATACTTCATTTACTACGAGCATCTTTATATAATTATCAATCGTTGTCCTTATATTTTACGTCTTCGCATCCGAATCTGGATCATCGATCGAAAGTCGTTACAGGAAGTAGCTCGTAATGCAGTTACTTTACACTAATCACTTGCTTTGTCACGCTTGTTTACGAATTTCTTCTTAAAACTCATCGCGTAGAGAAACATGCATACACATGTTATCTCTTCACGTACTCGAATAACTTCGCATTCCATGGCAGTCTCTACGATTTCCCGATTCTCATTTTATACGTCTTTTTCTCTTGACCATCTCATAATCGCATACGTCTCACTTTATCTTTGCTTACTTATACTGCCTTTGATA
>JAPKLX010004292.1:0-10174 GCA_026898415.1 Leonotis leonurus
CCCCCCCCATACACCAAACCTTGCTCTTTCGGGACCAACAAGTGGTATCAGAGCAGTGGTTCATACGACCATTGTTTTGTTTTCACAAGGTTAATACCTGCGTGGTCAACTTGAATAGATCTAGAAAATCTTTTCATCATCTGCATATTATCTGTTATGGAATCATCTGTTATCAGGGCATGCGAAGAATTCTCCATCCAAGGTTACAGAGAATGGAGCTTCAGAATCAAGATGTGTCTCAAAGCTCATCACTGCCTAATGTGGAAGGTGATAGAAGAAGGACCTTTGGCTATTACCGAAGAAACCACTCGCATCACTGAGACTGGAGCAGTGAAGGAAACTGTACTGAAAGACCCCAGAAAATATACTTCTGAAGAAAGAAGAGAAGCAAATCTTGATGATTTTGCTAAAGGAGTTATCTCCAGTACTGTAAAAGGAGTTCATCTGGCCAAGATCCAAGATCTTGATACAGCCAAAGAAATGTGGGAAGCATTAAGAGATCTCAGCCTAGGAACTGAAGCTATGATCGAGAACAAGCTATCCCTAGCATGTAATAAGTTCGATGAATTCAAAATGAAGCCTGGAGAATCTATTGAACAAATGAAGAACAGGTTCACTGAAGTATTACTTGAAGTGTCTGCCTTCAAAAAGGATAAATACACACAGAGAGAGAAGAACCTCAAGATTCTTAGAGCTTTACCACCAAGCTGGGAAATCTATTCAGCTATGCAACCTCTACGTGCTGATTTCAATGATCTGTCTGTAGAAGCACTATTTGATCATCTAGCTGTCCATGAATGTGATATCAGAAGGATACATGGACCAGATCATTCCTCCAGCAAGAAGAATGAAACTAGCACTAAGAAGGAGAAAGAGACTGCCTTCAAAGCGAAGTGCAAAACAGATGAATCAACATCATCTACTGCATCAGAAGAAGGAGGATATGATAAGTTACTGAAAGAATTCTCATTGATTGCTAAGAGAATGGACAAGATGGAAGTCAGATCAAGAAAGTATCGAAGGTTCTACAAAGACAACAAAAGTAGATACCAGAAGAACAAAGAAGCAGAACGATCTGATGATAAAACAGAAAGTAGAGGTAATGGTAAAATCAATAATCCTACTGACTATACTTGCTATGGTTGTGGAAGAACAGGACACTTCAAGACAGATTGTCCTGAACTATCCAAAAGTCAGAGAGAAGAACTACGAGCTAAAAGAGACAGAAAGCTAAAAGCTCAACGAAAAGCTATGATAGCAGAAGAAAAGGAAGAAGATGATTCCAGCTCAAGCCATCTATCTGATAGTTCAACAGAAGATGATGAAGCATTCTTTGCTAAAGAAGAAGAAGACTGGGATGAATGCTTTGCAGGACTAGACAACGGTCTAGATGATGTAGAGGTAAATTCCTGCAACTCTAACTCTTCAAATAATACTGATCTGGAACAGGAAACAGAAGAACAAGATGAATATTCTTGGGATGAAGTTAATGAGATGTTCAAAAGCTACTCAAGTATCAAGAGACGTTTCAGAGAAGTTGTTGAAGAAAATGACAGATTGAAGAAAACTGAAGAGATATTGAGTAAAGCAAACATTAAATTTGTTGCTAACATCAACGTTCTGGAAGAACAGATCAAGAGCAAAGACAGTGAGATTCATTCCTTGAACTCAAAAGTCAAAGATCTTATAAATAGGAATGACATTGCTGAAGAGAAGATCAAGAAAGGAAAAGAGATGATCTACAAGAGTGATGAACGTGCTAAACTGCTAATTAACATGCAGCAAAAGGGCACTTCTGGATTAGGATATCCAGGTCACACAGAAAAAGCAGCAGGTCCAATGAAATTCGTACCAGAAAGAAGTCAGATACCAGATCAAGTAATAAACTTGAAAAATAAGAAAGATCTTCCCCAGAAGATGATTGTTAAGCAAGCTGGTAACAGACAATATCATCAAACCAAAGGACATCCTGCTAACTACACTGAATCTAAACAACAGCCCAAAATCAAAGTCAACAGAACATCACAGAAGAAAGCAGAAAGCAAAAGATCAGAGAGATACCATCCATCTGTTCTTCAATCAAAGTCCATTGTTGATGAGAATGGGAATATTATCACTAGCTATATTACTGTTCCAAATTTAAAGCTATTCTGGATTCAAAAAGGGATCTTTGCTAATAACCAAGCACCCAGACAATAAAGGGTAGCTAAGCTTATTTAATTGCAGGACCAGAAGGCTGCAAGAAGAAGCAAGATTGCAAAAGGAACAATCTGGATAATTGATAGTGGCTGTTCAAAACACATGACATGTGACAAGAACCTACTATCAGACTACATAGAGAAACCAGGACCTCATGTCACTTTTGGATGTAATTCAAAAGGATATACCAGAGGATATGGAAACATAAAAGTAGGCAAGACCACCATTTCAAATGTCTCATATGTTGAAGGTCTCAGCCACAATCTGTTCTCTGTAAGTCAGTTCTGTACCAATGGTAATCAGATTGTTTTCAATGCTAACAACTGTCTGGTTAAGAACAAGGAAGGAGATGAGATACTCCTTACCGGGAAATTGCAAGACAGATTATATATTGTGCAATGGGACAACCAGATAGAGACCTGTCTGGTCACAAAGACAGTGTCAGAAACTAGCTGGCTATGGCATAAAAGATTAAGCCATCTCAACTTCAAGTCAATCAATAAGATTGCACGAGAAAAACTAGTTGAAGGATTGCCAGAACAAGTCTATGACAAAAGTCACGTTTGTGAAGCATGTCAAGCAGGAAAGCAGACCAGATCATCCTTTTCAAGCAAATCTGCCCAGAGCTCAACCAGAATACTAGAGTTACTACATTTAGACTTATTTGGTCCAGTCAAACCATTAAGCATAAATGGTAGGAAATATACTCTAGTCATCATTGATGATTATTCAAGATTCACTTGGGTAATATTCTTGCATAAGAAGAAAGAAACTCTGGAGAAGCTGCCAAATTTTCTCAACAAGATCACCAAGAAAAAGGAAGTTTCTGTTACCACCATCAGAACAGATCGTGGAACAGAATTTCTAAACCAGAAAGTTGAGGAATACTGCAACCTGATGGGAATTACTCACCAGACATCTGCTGCAAGAACACCTCAACAGAATGGAGTAGTTGAAAGAAGAAACAGATCATTAAAAGAAGCAGCTCGTACTATGCTCAATGCAACCAGATTACCAAAGAAATTTTGGGCAGAAGCTATCTATACAGCGTGCTACACCCAGAACAGATCAGTTGTTACAATCAGACATGGGAAGACACCCTACGAGATATGGAACAACAGAAAACCCAGGATTCATTATTTTCGTTCTTTTGGCTGTCTGTGTTACATACACAATAATGGGAAATCTCAGTTGAAAACTTTTGATAGCAAAGCTGATCCAGGAATATTCTTAGGATATTCTGATATTAGCAAAGCTTATAGAGTTTTTAACAAGAGGACTCACATTGTAGAAGTAACACCTCATATTGTTTTTGATGAATCTGTTATTAGTGACAGAGACCTAGATGTTGATCAAACACCAGACCAGAACAAGAACCAGAAAGAAAAAGGGATTCTGTTAGAAGATATTCTAATCTGGAATACATCAGAAGAGAATGAAGTTGAAGTTCCGAACAGTGCTGAAGCAGTAAGCTTGCAGCAAGGGGGAACAGAACAGATATCTCATGCTACACCAGAGAACAACCAGCCAGAAGAAGAAAACAATGATCCAGAACCAGATCTACCAGAAGAATCAGGTGATACAAATGGTTGGAATAATGATCAAGAAATACCAGAAGATGAAAATCCATTTCAAACTTCTCATCCAGAGTTTGAGGACCCAACAAGTGAACCAGAACCAGAGATATCAGAAGAGGAGATATCTAGCAGAAGGAAATGGATTCAAGAAAATCATCCTTCTGAACAGATTGTTGGGAACCCAACAGATAGAGTGAGAACCAGAAGAATGCATGGAGAAAGTGCACTTCTCAGCTGTTATCTATCACGTGTTGAACCCTCTGACACCTATGAAGCACTTAGAGATGCAGACTGGGTCATAGCTATGCAAGAAGAACTCAATGAGTTCAAGAGAAACCAAGTCTGGTATTTGGTAGACAGACCAAAACATCAAGGGGTGATAGGTGTAAAGTGGGTATTCAAAAACAAACGAGATGAGAATGGAGAAGTAGTCAGAAACAAGGCTAGACTAGTTGCAAAGGGATACAATCAACAGGAAGGTATCGACTTTGATGAGACCTTTGCACCAGTGGCCAGATTGGAAGCAATTAGACTATTCTTAGCATATGCTGCATACAAGAGATTCAAAGTATACCAGATGGATGTTAAAAGTGCATTCCTCAATGGGATACTTGAAGAAGAAGTATATGTTGAGCAACCACCTGGTTTTGAAGAAGAAAACCCTGACCAGAGAGTATATAGACTAGCCAAAGCTGTCTATGGGTTGAAACAGGCACCCAGAGCGTGGTATGAAACATTATCAACATTCCTACTGGAATCAGGCTTCAGAAGAGGCTCTGTTGACAAGACACTGTTTATCATCAAAGTCAAAGAACATATTCTGCTGGTCCAGATATATGTCGATGACATAATCTTTGGATCACAATCTCCCTATCTGTGTGACAAATTTGCAGAACTAATGAAGAACAAATACCAGATGTCCATGATGGGTGAGATGAATTTCTTTTTAGGATTGCAGGTAAAACAACTACCAGATGGAATCTTTGTTAATCAAGCAAAGTACATTAATGATCTGCTAGTCAAGTTTGGAATGAAAGACAGCAGAACAGTTAAAATTCCAATGCAATCAAATGGAAAGATAGATCCAGACCCAGAAGGAAAACCAGCTAATATTACTCAATATAGAGGAATTATTGGCTCTCTGCTATACCTTACAGCAAGCCGTCCAGATATTACATATGCCGTTGGAGTCTGCGCCAGATATCAAGCAAATCCTAAAGAATCACACATAGAAGCTGCCAAAAAGATACTTAGATATCTTAAAGGCACAGCTAATATTGGTCTCTGGTATCCACAAGATGATAATTTTGAGCTTACAGGCTATTCTGATTCAGATTATGCAGGATGCAAACTGGACAGAAAGTCAACCTCTGGAACGTGTCAATTCCTTGGAAACAAGTTGATATCTTGGTTTTCAAAGAAACAGACATCTGTTGCTACATCAACCACAGAAGCAGAATATATGGCTGCTGGAAGCTGTTGTGCACAGATACTCTGGTTGAAACAGCAATTAAGAGACTATGAGATTGATGTAAAGGAGATACCTATATTCTGTGACAGCTCAAGTGCTATAGCTATAACACAGAATCCAGTACTCCACACAAGATGCAAACATGTCGATGTGAGACATCATTTTATTAGAGATCATGTAGAGAGAAAACACATCAAGATTGAGAAGATTCATACAGACATCCAACGTGCTGACATCTTAACTAAAGCATTACCAGATGAAAGATTTAAGATGCTGTGTGGAAAACTTGGACTACTCAGTCTGGATGAACATGACCAGAAGACTACCAGATAGTCAAGACCAGAAGGTTACCAGATAGTCATGACCAGAGGACTACCAGATAGTCAAGACCAGAAGACTACCAGATAGTCATGACCAGAAGGCTACCAGTTAGCTAAAACCAGAAAGCTAATAAACAAGAATGACAGAAAGCTCAGTTGAAATAAAATACACGTGGCATAATTTTCTCAATTAATTGACGAAAAAGCCATGTGAAAATTATTTCTTAAAATGCTAAGTCAAGGGGGAACTTTTAAGGAAAGTGAAGCGCCGAGATAAAAGATGTCACTCTCCTAGGTTACAGGACTGAGAAAGATATTTTTTTTACCCTAGATTTAATAAATCTTCTATTATCGTCATGATTAGCACGACCTTGGGAACTGGGATCGAGGAAATCCCTGCAAGAAACAGGAAAAAGGAAAGTTGCCAAAAGTAAGAGATACGCACACGCTCGCAAATAAACCATAGGATCTAGAGCGTACATCTCACGCAAGGAAAGGCGGCAAAACAAATCTTGAAGCGGGAAAAATCTAAAAAGGGAGAAAATCTTTTCAACTCTTCGAATTACTTACAGTTTTATTTTATTATTATATATATGAGCGATATCTTCTCTAAACTGTTCACCTTCACTTTCATCGCACTGAGCACTCTCCAAATTCTAAGCACTTAAGCATTTCAAAATTCTCTGCATCTCTTCGCAAAACATCTTTTGCGTTTGACTATGGCACCTCAAACTTCACTCTTTCTGCAACACGTAGCTGAGGTTCAGAAATTTCTCTCACCTGAACCGTACGCTGTACTTGAAACCCATGGTTTTCAAAAGCTTGATGAAATTTTTGTCATGGTTTCACGCTGCAAAGGTTTTCAATTTATTTCTTTCTTTTATATATCTGGTGTTCATTGCATATTCTGTGACTTCTTGTCCTATGAAACTGCTATTATCACTGTTCCTGTATGTATATTTATACTTGTTCATATGAACTGATGAATATGTATATATTTGTGTGAATGCTCTTTTGATGTAAGGATTCTGCAACATCGTCACTTCACATCCCAAGATGTTTCTGGGAAAGCAAGTGGCTTCTTTCTACTTGACATGGCAAAACGACAAGCATGGCTTTGAAGCCAATGTCCTGATGCCAATCGGGGACCGAACAAGCAAAACACCCTACAATGTGATAGAGATGATCAACCAGGCTTACAGGTTGAAAGATGAAGGATTGACCCTGGAGGATATCACCTCTGAACAACTCCAAGAAGCTGTGGAAATCATGATGGTGATACCCATCTCCTACACTGGAAGGATGTTTCAGAGATCTCTGCTTCAACCGGGATTCAAGCTGCTATTGGAATTGGTTCAAAGGATTTTTCTCAACCACAGTGGCACTTATGATCAAGTTACACCTGAGAAATTCAGAATTCTCACAGCGGTTGTTCTCAACCTTCGAGTCAACTGGAGCAGAATTCTTTTTGAATTGATGGCTAAAGAAGCCAAGTTGGTGACATATACCAAGGATAGCAGAGGCAGAGGAACGTCTGTGGAAGTTAGGAGGAACCTGCGACACTCCTCAAAGATTAGCCTTATGGTTGAGAAGTTTTTCAAGCAGAAAGTGTGGGATGATGCTGAGGAGTACAATATCACTCACTCAATTCCCAAAGACCAGCACCATTTAGAGATGTACTTGGGACTGGCACCTCAATTTTTCAACAAAATACCCGATGAAGTGCATAAAGCCGCAGCACTGGAAGTGGGGAGTTCCAACCCGGCATGGGTTCCACCTACCAAAGGTGTGGAGAAAAAGAAGGAAAAGGTGGTGAAAGAGAAGGCAACCAGAAAACGAGGTAGTTCTGTGGAGACAGAAACCTCTGCCTCTCTGCCCAAACAGAAGAAGAGGAGACTCCAGAAAGTTCAAGAATCATCCCCACCACCAGCACCAACAGCAGAACAGTCTGAGATGCCAGAACAAAAAGAAGAGGCACCACAGACAGCTGAGGTGGAAACAGAGAAAGATTTTTCTCCGGCCAGAACAGCTACTCCTTCTCCGAGCAGAATGGAAAGAATCAGTGAAGAAGAGGAGGAAGAATCTGCTGATGAGGAGGAAGTGAGAAAACAACAAGCAGAGAATGTCATCAATCTGTTGGAGAATGAGGCAGAACATTCTGTCTTGCAAGAATTTCCTGGAATCACTCAGCTACCAGAGAGCTTGGGAGCCGCTAGGAGAGTCAAATTCTACTTGCTGGTCAAGGACAGTGAGTACTATATATTTGATGCCTTGCTCCAGCTCAAATCAATCAATGAATTGAAGAAAGACGAAGCCACTCTGCTGAGTCTACTCCAGGTTACTACTGTCCAGGAAGTCAGAGCAGAATACCACCAACTTATCTCTGGCCTCATGAAGCAGGAGGCAGCAGCATTGAAAATTGACATGCCCACATCAAGCTCTGAACAACCTCAACAACAACAACAACCAGAACAGGGAGCACCTAGAGAAAGTCAGTCTCCCAAGAAAACTCTACCAACAAGACAGTCTCCCAAGAAAACACCCATCATCGACCTCGACTCAGGAGATGATGAACCAGTAGGCCAGCACATTGGCGGAGAACCCAGTAATGAAATATATACCCATGGTGCTGCCCAGAAATTGAAGAAACATGTGAATTTCTACACCATGGAAGAATTGCTGGAAAGAGAAACCAGACCGTTCAACAATTATCAACTGGATAATCTTATCACTCTGCGAGTTGAAGACCACATGACAGATGTGTGCAACTCCATTCAAGAAAAAGCCACCCAGGTCCTTTCTGATTTTAACCAACACCAGAAGGACTATGTCAATGATATGGATAGAGACATCAGGGGCAAAATCAGAAAGACCAGGGATGACCTGAATAAGAAGATGGATGATGACAGAGAGGTCCATGAAGCTGACCAGAAAAAGCTCCATTTGCGCCTGACAGGCATTGAAGAAAAAGCAGACAAGGCCACTACTCTAATAGCTGACCTTCTGGCAAAGCAGACAGAGATAATTGCTGCTGCTGTAAACCAGAAAGGAACCCAACTCGCTGCTCAATTAAAGGAAGACGCCAACTTACTTATCCATTCTCAACTGGCCACATTTGAGAATGAAAAATTTGTGGAACTGATGCAGAAACATCAGATGACCGTGTTAAGTGATCTTCTGTATCCGACTCCCGACGAGTTTGAGCACCAGAACACCCGCCTAGCTGCTGTAGAAGACCTCCAAGAAACTTATGACAAAACTTTGTCAATCATGCACAGCAGGCTAGAGCAGAAAATGGACGCATCTGATCAAACTGTTAATCTCTTGCTCGGATACAAGGCTGATGCCGAGGAGAAAATGGAGAAGATGTCTGAGGAGATCGCCTCCCTTCGTACACTCATCAATACCCTATTTGATGATGTCAAAAAGGGGGAAATCTCTGGAGGAAAGGGTGGAAAGGGAAGCAGCAAGGCGTCTGCTGAAGCAACAGCACCAGCACCAGAAGCACCTGTACCAGCATCAACCCAACCAAGAGCTACCACTCCTCCCAGACCTGACCCTACTCTTCTAGGATCAGAATCAGCTCAACCTACATCTGCAACCCCCAAAGACAAAGGCAAGAAGCCTATAGATGAAGGGGATCAGATAGCAGAGCTGCTGCTATTCGGAGTGAGCATGGATCAAGCATGTGATCCAGTATTCAGAGCTCAATTTTACAAAGATCAGGCGGAGAGAGAGAAAAAGCTGGCTGCCCAGGAAGCCAAAGAGAAATCTTATCAAACACCTTTCTCCTCGCCTACATCTACAGAACGCTCACAGCAGCAGTCCTCTCAGTCAACAACCCAATCAAAGAAGAAGAAGAAGAAGCCCTTCTCCTGGAATCTGTCATTACAAAAACAGACACCCAAAGATACATGGGTTCCAGAAGAGGACCAGATTGACTGGGAGAAAGTAAAGCAAGGCTTTATCTTGAATAGATATTTTCTGAAGGAGCCTACATACTCCGAATCAATTCCTGATGAGGACTTCAACAGATACCTTGAGAACTTTGGTGACCAAGAGCTAATACAGAGGATCAGAATAGCTGCTTCTGATGCCAAAATCCAGCTGAAGGCACCGGAGAAAGAATTCATGATCTGCCCAACGATACCAGGCAGTAATCTCCCTGACAAGACTTACATTCTCAACTACATCAACCAGCTGGCCAAGATCAAAGGATACAAGATAGATAACCATGATCCTAACTACGCCAGAGTTAGAGATGGAATATATGAAAGCATCCAGCTGGTTTCTGATGCACAAAGGGAGAAGATGAAGAAGGGTGGAGCAGCAAGATGGTTTTCTTAGACAAATCTTTGTATCTTCTGCTTTTGTCTCTCTGTTATTTCTGTTGATCTTCTGTACTCATCAATTCATATATCAATGAATTTGGAGTTCTTATATCTTTTCTGTTGTTTGCTGTTATTTATCTTAAATAACAAATAACCTATCTGCCAGAACATGATACAAGTAACATTGTTTTAACTAAGTGTGGTTTTGACATCATCAAAAAGGGGGAAATTGTTGGGAACCCCATAAAAATTTATTAAGTTTTGATGATGCTCTTA
>JAPKLX010002660.1:0-12356 GCA_026898415.1 Leonotis leonurus
AACGGATCTTGAATCCCTCGTTTATAATAATTTGTTTTTCTTTTATTCGGGTTTTTAATTATCGGGGTATTACATTAGGAGTGTTTATAATTTCGGATTCTTACTGCATGCTATATATATATATATATAATATATAGACACCATAGTAATGTGCATGTGTTATATACACTACAAAAAAAAGCTAAACTCGCGACGGACTTGGCGACGGAATGGTGTTCCGTCGTCCACTGGCGACGGACTGACACCGGAAATTAACAAATAATGTTAACGATGGACTGGCGACCGTTTTTTTGGCGCGTAAGCTGGCGTCAATGTTAACGACGGACTAGTCCGTCGTCCGACCAGTCCGTCGTTAGTCTGTCGTGAAATTTTTATTTTTTTTTATTTAATTTTTATACCGGACGACGGACTGGTCCGTCGCCCAGTCCGTCGTCCCGCCCTATTTATCGGGCAGTAAGAAATTTCGCGAAACAGAATACAGCAGCACCTACATTCTTCTTTCTCCGGCGAGTTGAAGCGAAATCCGGCGATTCCAACCTTCCACCGGCCAAAGCAACCCCAGGTATGTGTATTGGCTCCGTTTTTGTGCCCGGAGAAGCATCCATTTTTCCTCCTCTTCTGTATGTCGACGTCGCCCAGCTGCCGCCGCCGCTGTCGCCGCCGGGCAGCACTTCCACAGGTATGTTATTTCCTTTTTTTTTAATTTTGTTAATTATTTGATAATTTTGAATAATTATTGGATAATTATTAAATTAGTGTTAATTGTGGTTAATTGTTAAAATATTATGAAATTTATAATTAGTGTTAATTGTTAATTGTTTGATAATTTTAGTTTGAGTGTTTAATTAAATTAGTGTTAATTATTTGTTAATTAGTATAGGTGTAATTAAATAGTTTCATTATTTAATTAGTTTAATTAAAATTTTAAGTAGTTTTTAATTTAATTAGTTTAGTTATTTAAATTAGTATTAATTGATTGTTAATCATATGAATTTACTTAATTAGTTAAATTGTTGAAATAGATTAATTGTTTAATTTGTTTATATTGTTAAGTATTACTATAGGTTATTGTTTATATTATGTTAATTGTTTAATTTGTTTAATTGTTTAATTAGTTAATTAGATTAATTATTTAGGTTATGGTTTAATTAGATTAATTAATTAATTAATTATGGTTTAGTGTTTAATTAGATTAATTAATTAGGTTATGGTTTAATTAGGTATTTTAATTGTTAATTATGTAATTAGTTTATATTGTTAATTAATATATTATATAGCTATCTAGGTTTAATTACTTTATTTACTTTAATTTAATTGTTAATTAGTTAATGTCATTTATAGTTAATTCGATAATTATGTGTAATTAAGAATATGGTTGAATTAACTAGGGTTATAAGTTTGAATAATTGATTATGTTTAATTGGCTTTCTTGAATTAATTAGCGTTAGTTTGAATAATTGGTTAGTGTTATAATTATTTAAATAAGTTAATTTTATAGTTAATTATTTAATTAGTTGAGAATGTTAATTAATATAGGTTTAATTAATTAATTTAATTGTTTAATAAGTTATTAATTTAGTTAATTAGTTTAATTATTTAATTAGTTTAGATTGTTAATTAGTATATATAAGATAGTTCCCAACTAGTATATATAAGATAGTTAGTTTAATTATTTAATTAGTATATATAAGATAGTTAATTAGTATACATAAGATAGTTAGTGTAATTATTAGTATATATAAGATAGTTAGTATATATAACATAGTTTAATTAGTTTAGATTGTTAATTAGTATATATAAGATAGTTAGTTTAATTATCTAATTAGTTTAGATTGTTAATTAGTTTAATTTAATTGTTAATTAGTTTATGTTAATTAGAATGTAATTACTTTAATTAAATTTGTTTAGGACCTGCCTTTCGCCTTTTGCTGCCTTCCAGACGGTTCCCTTCGGCGTCGCCTCCTTCAGTGAAAGGTAATTGTTTAATTTAATTAGTTAATTAGATTAACTTAATATGTTTACTTAATTGTTAATTAGTATTAATTAGTTAATTTGTTAATTGAGCGTTAGTTTAATTATATGTTTAAATTGTTTAATTAGGGTTTCTTCAATTACGCCTGTTGCCTCCCGACTCCTCTCTCAGCCTTTCCGAGCCGCCTTCTGCCGCTCCGGCGCTCTGTACTTCGGTGAAAGGTAATTAAATTATAATAATGTACTTATTTAATTACTTAGGTTAATTAAATGTAAATAATCAGGTAATTAAATATATTTGGTTAGACGTAATAAATTGTTTAGGTCAAGTTTGTTTAAGATTATTAATTATCTTAATTTAGATTAATGTTGTATTTATATATATATTGTTGGGAACCCCACAAGTTTATATTGTTTTGATAATGTTATTCGAAACAACACTTAGTTAAAAACATGATTTCTTAAAACTTGTAATTAATGTCATCTGTTAAGGAATAAGCTAACATATAAAAGAAGCAGATCGTATAGTTCTTACTATCTGTATTATTCTTGATAAGCTTACCTGGACACATTTAATTATAAGTATTCTAGTGTTACACTGCTAGATTCTTAATTAGAATTGGTTTCAGTTCTTAGTTATAGGACAGGCAGCTGTCATATTTTATTTGTGATCTACCTGTTAAGATCTTAGTTTTAATATTTGTAAAAATGAACAGATAGACTATGAAAGCACTATCTGTTCATATTATCTTAGCTGTACTTAGAAAGAAAGAAACAATCATGATGAAAGAAGGCAGACAGCGTGTTCAACAGCGAGCTGCTTAAATGGTACAGCTTGACTCAGATTTATTAAAAAGCTAGACTTCAACAGCAAGTAAATCTACAGCAAGCTGTGAGAAGTGTGAAAGAAGAGAACACAACGAGTGCTCAAAGCAAAGACTTCAACAGCGAGTAAATAGCAGCGAGTGAATCAGCAGCTAGCTGCTTATCAACAGAAGGGATCAAACAGTGTGTGGAATCAACAACAAGCACTCAGACAGCGAAGACCACGCCAAACAGCGAGCTGTGCTTTTAGATCAAGGAACAGTGAACCGTTTAAAACAGAAGAAGAAATCACAGTGAGTGCTCCATAACTCCAGTGTATGGTTAAAGGGTTCAACAGAGAGTAAAACAAAGGTTGAAACAGCTAGTGATCAAACAGCTAGCTGTGTTTCTCAAAATAGCTAAGGATCAAAAAGAACATCTACTCAAACAACAGCGAGATGTTTTTTTTTTTTTGGTGGGCTGCAGACATACCTACATTTGTCATAAGTCATCCACTCAGTGTGTTGTCACATCAACGGTATGTTTTAAGGAATGATGTACAAGATTTTCAAATATCTCTACATGGTGAATCATTCCCAGTATGGCAATACATTGGGAAATCACGTGATAGGTGGTAACAACTCTCATTTGGCCGCGCGTGCATCAACAACTCTGACATGCATTTAATGCCGCCATTAATGCGTTGAAAATAGAGGTCATCGTCTCCAACGGATAGTTTCTTCATTGAGGCTATAAATACCACCTTCACTTCCAGAAAAAAGTACGAGAATTCAAACAATCAAAGCCTAAACTCTGCTCAAATATCTTCAAAGCTCTCATCGTTCTAAACACTCCACCTACGAATTCTCTGAGTGTTCATCAGTTGAAGATTACTTTCTGGAAATTTGTTCTTACATTATTCAAGTTTAGGATCTAGTTTTGATCCAAAGGTTGTATCATTTTAGATTGTAGTTTTCAATCTAGAAGAAGTGTAATCACAAGTATTTATCTAGTTTTGATAAAACTTGTGGCTCGTACTCAACGAGTAAAAAGAAAGGAGACATTAGTTGATTTCGATCTAGCATTGATCGAGCCGTGGACGTAGGGAAGTTTATCCCGAACCACGTTAACTCTTGCGTTCTTTTCTTTATGTTTTACTTCATATTCATCTTCTTCATAATTGCATTAAACTTGTTTATCTCTAATATATTGGTTAAGAAAACGCTTTCAACAAAAGAGCATTAACCACCAAATTCCGCACACAACATTAATCAAGATTAACTTGTTCAAGTTTCTCTTATTAACTGTTACTTCACACTTAAGGTATACTTGAGCTAAGTTGACTCTTCCTGACACGAAGAATCTTCTTTGGTGTTTTAGCCCCCCCCCCCCCCCCATACACCAAACTAGCTCTTTCGGGACCAACATATATATTATGACATTGGGATAGACATAATTAATTTCTTAAGGATCTTCTCCCTTTGGGATAGATTTTGATTATGTCTTAAGGATCTTCTCCCAATATGTGTAATATTATGTTGTGGTGGTTTGATGAGATGCATGTGTTGCGATATTTTAATTATTATGTACAAATGTTTTGATCATGTTGGGATATTTTCATGATTGTGTCAGCTGGCTGTTTTGATTAGATCTAGTGATATGGGATATATATTAATTTGGATGCAATCAACTACAAATCTCCAAAAATGACCAAATTAAATGATCGAAAATAACCAAATGCAATCAATTGCAAATGAACTTATGATATTCCCCGGCAAACCATAATTCTCAACCTGAGACTATAATTTTCATAATTCTCGTCCTCTAATGTCGTCCACTATTCTACTCCAGATTAACTTATAATTCTCTTCCTCTATGTAACTTCAAATAATTCAACTCTCATTTAGCACTTTCCTAAGTGAGTCTAAGTTTACACATGCGCAATCTTCATTCAAATTAATGTCTCATTTAATCGACCACTATCGATGAGTCTCGAGCGGATGTGTCTACGTTGGAGTCACCGTTTCAGGAGGATGATGACGCTCATGTGGTAACTACTGTAGATGTAGATGATATTACATCAGTTCACCGAGACGGTGAACATATAGAAATTGAAGATGATGATGACCACGTGGACTCTGATAATGTCCTCAAAACAGAAGATGAAGATGACGAGGATGATGAATATCAAGAGGATGAAGCTTCAGATGACGAGGAAGAAGATGAAGATGAGGAGGATGACTATGAAGATGAGAATGAGGAAGATGAAGAGGACGAAGATTAACACTTTGTGTAGAAAACTTAACACATTCAAATATTACATTATTAATTATAAATGTAACTTGTAATTATATGTTCAATATAAACCTTCTATCATGAATCTTATTTATCTATTTATTTTCAACATAATAGATGTCTTACAGTCGGCGAGAGGATGTGGGGACTCCTCGTGGTAGGGGTTCACGCCGATCACAGCTCTCCCTTGGACGGGGTAGTTCTCCGGGCTCATCGTCTGGATATGAGTCCGGGACCGGCGGTCTAAGCCACCATATTGGTGGCATACACATAGGCGGTCCGTATTCTGGCTCTGACGGTGATGGTCAGATGGAGCGTAGACCCACAGGTAACTTTGTTCTATCTGTGAGTGAGCTGGGGTACGTAAATGCAATCACATCTTCAATTTTGACAATTATTTAATTAGTCATTCAAAAATCTAACATAAATCAATATAAAATTACTTATGCAGAGGATTTTACCCGCATGCCGACCCGGCAGATTACATTTGGGAACTATTTAAGATAGTTTCCAACCCGACTGGCTACAGTTGGAAGCTCACGCATGAGGACGTGAGACAGCGATATTGGGAGGAGTTTAAGGTTCGAAAATTTACTATTACTTTCAAATTCATTCTTAATTATAACATATAACTACAATTTCTAACATACATTTTCAATGCTAGAAAAAATTTACTTGGGAACCGGCACTCGATGCCAAGATTCGGGAGCTATGGTATAATAAGATCCGGGAGAGATATAAGGATTATATCTGCGGGATCAAGAGGAGGAGGAATGATCCGCCACCCAGAGGTGGGAAGCCTGGGTGGTGGACTGATGATGTGTGGATGGGTTGGCTCGCTTACTGGTCCCGGGATGATGTTGTGGCCAAATCCCAGGCAGCGAGGCGCAACCGGTTGTCTGAGCCTCAGGGACCGGGTACTGGTCCTATCAAGCATAGAGGAGGGTCCAAGTCGGTCATGCAACGAGCTGAGGAAAAGGTAATAATATACTTTAAATAATAATTATAATTATGTGGTACAATTTTAATTCATATACACATGTTTCAATGACACAACTCCATTGTGATTTGATGCATAGGGTCGTGAGAGGGGAGTAGCTCCCATTTCGTGCATGTTCGACTCCTTTCTGGACGAGCATCGATATGCGGACGGGACATACACCGATCCGAAATCTGAGGCGATAGCGGTAAGTTTTAATTTAAATCTAATATATATATATATATATGTATTAGATTTTCAATATTTATAATATGTATACTAACAAATGTTCATTTCTCGTTTACATGCATGCAGACTGAGGTATTTTGCTGTGCTGACGAGGAGCGGGCCCAGCTACCCGAGGGGGACCACGATGCAGTCGACATCAACGAGCTGTATCTGGAGGTTCTTGGTGGCCCGGACAAGAAGAAGAGGATGTTCGGCACGGGAGGCGCGGCGAAGGCCTTGAGAGCATCCAGATTCGGGGAATCCTCGTCCACATCACGCGCATCCAGAGACGAGGTTGAGGAGCTGCGGCGCCGAGTCGAGGAGCAGGATCGCGAGCGCCGTGAGTACCTTGCTGAGCAGCAGAGATTGGCTGAGCAGATGGCGCTCATGCAGTCTCAGTATGCCGACATGATGCGCTGGATGCAGTCTCAGCAGGGAGGAGGTAGTGCACCCTTCTTTCCCTCTTATCAGCCTCCCCCGTCTGATGCCCCTCCCCAGTTTCCTCTTGATGATGACTACGATTCGTAGATGATACTGATAGACTTTACTATTATTTTATTTTATGGTTTGTCGTGGGATGTTACTGATACAATTAATTATTTTGTTCATTATATGAAATCCACGTTCATTTTGAATTTCATTTGATTGGTTCAATTTTAAATTATTGTTCAATGTTGGATTATGTTTGTATTGTTTGTTATGACACGTTTTAGGTAATGAATAGTTAAAAAAAATTATTTATTAAAATAAAAAAAAAAATACCTGGCGACGGACTGCAGTCCGTCGCTAGGTCAACGGTCAACGCTGGTTGGCGACGGACTGCAGTCCGTCGCCAGTAATGACGGATTAAATCCGTCGTTAGCTTTCCGGCGCCGTCAACGTCCACCGGTAGACTCTGACGACGGATTTTAGTCCGTCGTTAGCTAACGACGAACTGTATTTTCCGTCGTCTGAGGAGCTACCGACGAACGAAATACAGACGGAAAAAATCCGTCGCCAGTCTGTCGCTAGTCCTCCGGGACGACGGATTTCTTCTCCTCACGACGGATTTTTCCGTCGCCAGAAGGGCTTTTTTTGTAGCGATATATGTGTAAAGTATGTAAATGGGTGTGTTAGTGTATACTGTTGCATATCGTATATATATATATATGTATTAAATTGCTATGTACTATATATGTTCTATTTTGTGTATGTGCGTATGTATATAATATATATAGTGTGCGGTATTATATATATATATGTGTGTATGTTATGCATGTTTATATATGTGTATATATATAGTGTATGCGTGTATGTGGCGATATATATATATGAATATGTGTGAGTAGAGTGTGTCATATATATATATATATATATATATATATATATATATATATATACATTTGTGTGTGTTGCATAATTATGCATGTTGTCATATATAAAAATATGTATGTGCTATATATATAAAATTTGAAAATACCTAATCATAGGGATCAATATATAGCTACTGTCATATATTAGAAACGAACATATATATTATATATATTTTTATGTAAGCATTTGGTTATTTATTTATTTCATGTATATATGTATAAGAAGCAAATTATGTATTAGTATAATTAATTTTGAAATATTACGTTATTATATTATAGGTGTGACACCGTGATCTTTATACCTGTCTATTATTGTGTGGACGCCGTTGAAGCACTTTCTATCAGGTGGGGATTTCTATCTCAGTTAAATGTAATTGCTTATATTTTTACTGTATGCGTTACGCTTTGTGTTGAAATGCCGACTATGCTATGTGATATGCTTTATGCTATCGATCTATGAAAAGTCTTGCGCAAGCGTACGAAGGCCAGAGACTCAGTAAAGGGTGGGTCCGGGATCCGAAAGGATTCTTGGGGTAAAAGCCCACCGTGCAATATGTGATATTATACGGGCATTTGCATGATTCGTTTACGTGTCGTTTAAATATGTGCTGTTACATGTCCCCACGGTGTATGCGGTTATACTCACCCCTATGTTTTAATATCTCTACAGGCTAAGAGGAGTCCGGCGTTGGCGTGGTGGTAGTAGATTGGCTCGTTTTTTTTTATTTTATATTGATTAAGTTTTAGACTGTTTTCCCGTTATTTTTATTTGAAGACTCAAATGTTATTTTTAAGCTTCCGCACTATTGTTATTTGAACCTTTTTTCAACATTTTTTTTATTTATTGGATTCAAGGAGTTTTATTTCTTATGATTGGGAAAATAGTATTTTTATATTTTCAAAAATTAGAACGTTACAGTATGGTATCAGAGCAGGTCTACAATCCTGCAGACTTGCGAAAATCTTCCAAAAAAAATAAAATTGAGTCTTTAAAAAAAAGTCATCTGTTTCTACTGCGCTACGCCGGCTGTATACAGGTACACGAATGCTATTGAGTTATGATATTATATTGTTTATGGTTACACGATACGTGGATTATTTATGATTATATGATATGATGATATGCGATATTGTGATGTTATGCATGTTATTTATTTATGATTTTATTTTATATGTTCATATATGATTATATATGATAAGATGTATGTTATGATTTACTATGATTGTAAGATACATGAATTATTTAAGATCGATATTATATTCTATGCTCTTATATGATGATGTTACATTTATTCTTAGAGTATTATTATTCTTATACTTTTGCAAATATAGCATGCCCATTGACATATAATGTTACACTAGGATAATACTAAGTAGACCCCCATACCTCTTTAGAATATGCTTCCACGAGGTCGACGTTCTTCCCGAAGTCGACGTACTTCCCGACGCGACGAAGGGGAAGGGCAAAACAACGGAGATAATGCAATACAATTTGCCCAAATCTTTGTTACATCGGTCCAATAACTAATACAACAACAGATTCAGGGAGATCACAATCAAGGTGGCGGAGCTCCGGATCTAAACGCTATGAACAATAATAGGGTGATTGAGCAATTCCAACGCTACACACCACCGAGATTCACTGGCGGAGACGGACCACTGGCTTTGGAGGAATGACTGAGAGAGTTAGAGAGGATATTCCAACACTTGCAGTGCACTGATGCACAGAAAGTTTCATGCGTGACTTTTCAACTCTCCGAAGAAGCGGGACATTGGTGGGAGTCTCACCAACGGACAGGAGGTGAGAGGCTAGCAAATATGACATGGGAGCAGTTTAAAGAAGAAATCATGGAGAAATACTTCCCTGAATATTCAGAGATGAAAAAGAATCAGAGTTCTTCAACTTAAAGCAGGGAACGAGGACAGTGGTGGAGTATGAGAGAGAATTTAACCAGTTATCTCGCTACGCTACTCATCTGGTGAACACTGACGCTAAGAAAGCCAAGAGATTCAGGAAAGGACTACTACAGGAGATAGGCAGAGTCTTGGCTGCACAAGAAAGTACTATTTCATATGGGGAAACAGTGCGCCGGGCTCAAGAGGTGGCTTCTACACTCGTGCTAGAGAACTCTGCTCCAAAATCTGCAAACACTCAAGTGAAGAGGAAATGGGATGCTCAAACTAGTGGAAAAAGACAGATGGAGAAGAAATGAGGCTTTGAGAACAGGAAAGCAGATACGAGGGTCAATGCTAGAGGAAATAACTACGAAGATAGACCGACATGCCCAGAGTGTGGAAGGAATCACAAACCTCCCTGTCTCTTTGGGCAAAATATCTGCTATTAGTGTATAAAGAGAAGGGCCATAATTCAAATACACACCATTTAATTAATCTTTAATTAAAATAATTATGATACATTGTTTTATGTTGTATCATTATTATTATTATTATTATTATTATTATTATTATTATTATTTTCTGTTTGAATTTATTTATTTTAGATTTGATCTGCAATTTTGTTATTACGATATAAAATCATGAAAAAATATACATATGTTAAATTTTTTCATAAACATTCGAGAACAATAGATCTAATGAATTAGCCCAAAACTGAAAATATAGGGATAAATTATAAATTTTAACTCCAAAGAAATTCAGTAATGTTCTGATTGTCTAGGCTTAGGAACGAAGCTAGCTAGGAGGTAGGGAGGGCATTTATTTTGTAAGGATATTTTGGTAATTATATACTACATCGTTCACCAAAGACTTGATATTTTGACTCGAGACGAATTTTAGTATATATTTTGATTTTGTGTAGAGTGGAATTTAAGATCCACTTAATTTATTATTTTTAAATAATTATGTGTGAAAAGTTGAGTTTGAGTCTTATTTAATTTATTATTTTTAATTAAATTATATGTAGTGATCGAAATGAGTTCACTTATTATAAATAAAAATTTTGAAGTGTAAAAAATTTCATAGACATGCTGATACAACTTTAATTTCGTGAATTGAAGGAATTTTAAATAAAATAAAATATTAAAACTATATTAAATTTGAAGGAGATATTTATTGAAAATCCGGGAACTGAAATCTTTGTAGTTCTATTTTTTATTCATGTAGGGGTGATTTGGTTTATATGATATGATTGATAGGATAAATAAGATTATGGATAAAAATGTCTACTATGGGGTGGTTTGGTTTGTGTGATAGGATTGATAGGATTATAAACTTTAAATCTCTACCTTTTTATCCATAATCCTTCATCTCCTTATGAATTCAATCCATTTTTATGCCTCTTAATCACTAAAATGCTTGATTATATAATCCCACCAAATTTGGCTTGATTATTTAATCAAGTATTTGAGTGATTAAAGAGGGTAAAAAATGACTAAATTCAGAAGGAAATGGAGGATTATGAATAAAAAGGTAAATATTTAAAGCTTATAATCCTATCACACAAATCAAACCACCCCTATTTGTTTTAGTAATTTTTCAATTTTTTCTTATCGTAAGGTTTTTGTAGTTTTTTTTATTTCACTATTTTGCTTATTTTTTAAAACATGTCCTTACTTTTTAATTTAATTGTTGACATGTTTTATTTTATTCTAATATTAACAAATAAATGTTTAATATTAGTATTTTTAGGCAAATAGGAATACAGAAATGTAAAAATAGAATAAAAAATATTGTATAGTATTGCAACCAGTACTTTAGTGACTTAAATTTATTCTTCTTTCTTCAATCATAAATTTTATATAACTCTTCCCTCTTTCATTCTTTTTATTCCTTTGACTCTTAATTAATATTTTACATTTTTTTCAATGCTAACTTTTATGTTTTATTGTTTTAATGCAACACCAATGACATATTATTATACTCTATTAAAATTATTTATTTTTAATTAAAAAATCTTATACATTTAAAAAATCAAATTTAATTGGCCCTTTGATACGACTAATATTTTACTTATGGGTCGTAGTATTTGTATCGGATATTGCGATGTTAATTGGCCCATAGTCGAGTTAGGCCCATTAGAGTTGGTTTTTAGTCTATATATATGTTATGTCTTGTAATTGAAGAATCAATCAATGAAATGAATATTTGAAGTATGTTTATCTCTCTATATTTCTGGAGTCTAAGCTCACTCGAAAAGTTCTCTACCGATACTATCTCGATTAGGATCCTATCAACTGGTGCTTTCATTGAGAGCAATTTCTTTCCCTCAATCTCTTCTCTTATTTCTTATTTCCAATGGCTCCTACTCGAGAAATTCTTACTGCAATTTTATCCCTTTAATCCCACTTAGACAACTATGTTTCAGCCTTCGCTACTAATCTTGAAGAGCTTAAATCTGTTTTTGATTCTGGATTTGCCCAACTCCCACTACACGATCCAAGCTCACCTCCCATTCATGTCTATCGGTCACCATCTTCCCCAATAAATCCCTAATGGGCCTAATAAATTATATATAAGTATATATTACTCCAGTGTAGCTCAATCTTGAAGCTGGAAAATTATCAATTTTAGCAGAAATCTAAAGAAAAAAGAAAAACAATATTCATGTTTCTGTTAGTAAGTCTGCAAACCAATTTTAGACATAATATAAGTATATTTTCCACATTATAATGATCCATGATATCCAACCATTTATGATTCACAAACATTGACTTGAGCAAATGATACTCATACATGTACACTTACACATATTCTACAGCGGCTGAAGC
>JAPKLX010003904.1:0-10510 GCA_026898415.1 Leonotis leonurus
GAATTCCTCAGCCAAGAGACCACCATGCTATTGCATCTTAACCAAGCACGGTATTGAGCATCATCTTCGGATGGAACTGTAATTGTTCCATCCACAAAACCAAGTTTGTTTTTAGCTTGAAGTGCAGTATACATCGACCGTGACCAGTTGATATAATTTGTAGAAGTGAGTGGTTGATTGACAATAACAGCTCCAGGATTGTCATTAGAGTGAACAAAGTAAGGACTGCTGTTGTCCTCTCCAAAAGAAGCAACCTCTTTTCCATTATTACCTCGAACCATTGTGCAAAGAAAAAATGAAACACAGTGGAAAAAAAATAACAGAGACGTGTGGGCTTTCACACGCTCTGATACCATGTGAAACGAGTGTATTGTGTGATTGATGAAGACAAACTGAAATTGAAAGAGAGAGAAAGATGGGAAGAATCCATTTCTATTAGAAGTAAGAAAGAATGATACAATCTGTTACTACTAACCAAGCCAGCACATATATATACTATTGCTTAATATCTATGCTGATCTGGCAAGAATTCTTATTCTAGAAACTAATAGAAGTGCTATTAGTAAAAGCACGCTTATTCTAGAACAAGAAAGAAACTTCTTATTCACATCTCCTTATTTATTCACAGCAACAACAACGGTATGCACAGCTCACGTGCAGCTCTTCTTCACTCCATATTCCTTGAATCTACTATCTTCATAGATTGTAATAGTGTCAGAGCGTGATATGATATCTATCTTATTTGATATGATATCTATCTTATTTTTGTTTAGTAAAAATATATTTTAAACATAAAATTAGATATGAAAACATATTACATTACAAACAAAAATAGTGATTACTACTATATACAGTTCTAATTATACATTTCAAAAATAATTTTTTAAAATGTCATATCTTATCATATTTTTTAAAAATAATTAAGAAGAATAATTAGTAGTATATTAAATATATAATAAAATAATTAAAACGATAGTGTTGAGCATTTCAAATAGAATGAAACTTCTTAATCTAATTATATTTTTAAAAAATAACTACCATTTTAATTTTTGAAAGGAAAAGTAATTAGTAAAATTTTGTTTTGATATATTAATAGATGGGAAATTATATTAGGCTAAAGTTGTAGATGAAAAAAATTAGGATGAATTATATGTAAACTTTTTCGTGTGTTGTTGCTACCTACTATCAATCAGTCCAGAATTAAATCTAATGTGGTAAGTTGATTGTCAGTGTGACTGGTCGTTTGTCAAGGGCAAACTACGTCGTTTTCTTTTGAGTTATTTTATCCTATAATCTACAAACTTTTAAGAATTTCCTTTTTTTTCATTACTTTTTTAATCGACGAATTTATTTTTCCTAATTTTCTCATAATCTCAATTTAGAAAAATCAAAATTTATTACAAAACCAGTTGTATAAGAGCATCCATAACGCGGATCATTCGGGCAAGGTCTCGTTGTTCAGAAGACCGCGTCCGTCGTGAGACCACCTTTGTGAGAGGTGAATCTCGAAAGTCCGGGCTGGCAACGACGAGACCAGTCTCGATCCCTGGAGCCCTCCGTGAGATTGATGCTGTGGGCATGAGTCTCTAGAGAGTGGAGACTGCCTATTCCTATTTTTTTTTGGCTTTTTTGTTTTTTGTTTTATAATTTTAATTTTCAACTATAAATATTTCATTTCAATCTCACAATTTCACATCTTTCAATATTTCAATTATCTCTCTTCAAACAACTCTCTTCCAATTCTTTTAAAAAGGGATGAATAATATAATAGGGTTCTCTTCAAAAGTCGGAGCCATTGTGCGACCTCCGATAATTTGTCGTCCGGTTTTGCAAATTTTGCAAACAAAAATTATAGCTTGTCACCCTCCCATTTCAAAACTTCTCAATTTCCTTTTCCCAATCAAAATTATGCCAGCCAACTTCCTTCCTTAGTGTATCCCCAATTTTCTTCAAAACCTTCTCCTCAAGGACTCGAGGAAATCAACTTGAACGATTCCTTCGACTACGCTTCGGCCGATGCCCTTGCCCTCGCCATTCGTAAAGGCAACTAGCCCACTCGAATAAAATTGATAGGGCCTACAACGAGGAGGATGACATCATCATTTGTTGAACTTGGCTCGACAGAAGACAAGACTCCATAGATGGCAACAATAAAAAGTCGAGGCATATTGGATCGCATCACCAACTCTTTCAACCGGCAACAGTGCAATTCTTCCAAGCACCGCAGTTTAAAACAATTGAAATGTCGTTGGAGTCATATTCAAAACAGTATCATCTACAACTGGTGTGCCGATGCGTGGGGAAGCGACAACTCCAACAACGACGTATTCAATAAGGCGTTGAATGATTGATGCGTGGGGAAGCGACAACTCCGACAACGACGTATTCAATAAGGTGTTGAATGAGTACAAACAAACCAACAAGGTCGGGTATAAATATCGTCATTGTTGGAAAATTTTACAAGACACGCTGAAATTCCAACGGATTATGCTTGACCATCACAGAGCAAACAAACGAGGTAAAAACAACATGCACGAGCGACCCAACCCTGTCACGCCCCAATTCCCGAGGGAAGGCCCGTAAGCCGGGGTGCGACTAGGGGTGGGATTTAAGAAGCGGGGAAGAAGGGGGGGCATGCTTGACTTGGAAGGAAACCCGAATAATACATCAAACATAACCATAATAGATAAACGAGAAGACTCGTAATTCAAATCGATGCACAAAGCTATTCGATGTCAGAAGTTGAGGTTCACAATCTTAATTCTATCAAATAGAATAACATAACCAAAGTCATTAGAAAGTTATAGATCGACAGACGAACTATACTTGACAAAAGGGAATATCATAGCGGAAGCAATTCATAAAACCAACCAGATGACAACAACAACGCCTCAGCTCAACCCGTCACCACCGGCACTTAACCTGAAAACATTTGGAAACAATTTGTGGGTTGAGTACTAGTGTACTCAGTGGGCTATGCATTTTATAAACAGTTTTATAAAATCTAAACATTTTTATCCATTCATGAACAACATACCTTAGAAGGTTTCAAAACGAAAAGAGACTTCTAAGCATGTCAAAGCATTTATCATTTTCATTCATTTGCGCATTTATGTACGTTCTAAAGTTACTCTTACTTTGGCCCCGGACCTCTTGCCACTATCGAGCCCATTTACATTCAGACTTCGGGTCGAAGCCCAGAGAGTCTATTTGAGCATTTAGATTTCGGGTCGAAATCCAGAGAATCCCTTTCTGCTTTTGGATTTCGGGTCGAAACCCAGAGAATCCCATTAACATTACAGCAGCACACAATGGAGATCAACCCATTGCACTACTACCCATCGTGTACACAGTTTTCGACTAACGTGTTAGGTCAAGCCGAAAACCTCGATCGATTAACTTCAGAGCATTAAACTTAATTGAACGTACATTAAAACATGACATGGATAACATTTCATTTTGCAATAACAGAGCTTATATAACTCAAACATAATTTTGAGAAAAATAAACCCACCTGATTTTTAAGTGGTTGAGTTTATACTGCTTTACTTTCTCGTTCATCGGTCTCCTCCTCACGCTTGACCTTCAGGTAACAAGCTAACTTATAAAAAGATTCGAGTCTTAAAGGAAAAAACTTCTATTCTACTTCTAGCTCGAATTCCCTATCTTTTCTTTTAGTCTTTTAGGGTTTCAACACCGTTTCTCGACTCTTAAGTCTCGGCTTAAAGGATTCTTGGAAAACCCTAATTCATTTACTTATAATGTACGTCTTAAAAAGAGTACTAACAAGGAGGGAAATTACGAGATTTGAAACATAATGCGATCGAAAAATCGACATGACCTCTACGTTCATTCACTTATCCCTCGTTTAATCAAAACGAGTAAATCAACTAACACACATCAACATTGCCCCATTCAAATCTCTCTCGAGTGAGGACTCCGTTCCTCCACTCGAACTTATCCCAACTCAATCTCAAATCGTAACAACAACAACAAATCAACATTTCAAACATTTTGAATTCATTTCGTTTTTCACTGCGCAGTCCGAGTTAAACTCGATTTTGAGCGTTCAAAAGTACTTCAAAAATTCTAAATTTCGAGATATAAGTTCAAGACATTTAAAGGAACAACTTTCATTTAGGAAATAGTTTCAAAATCATTGCAGAAAAATTCATAAAAATTCGGGAATCAATCCCCTGTTTCACGTTTGAAATACAACGTCGAAAACTGCGCAGTCTAGGTTCGTTCCACTTTTGGGCACTCAAACGTACTCCGAAAATTCTGAAATTTCACAGGAACGTTATAGACACGTAAAGGAACAACTTTCATGAAGAAACCATCTTCAAAATCGCAACCGAAAAATACTAAATAATTCGAGCAAAATAGTCACGTTTTTGCCTAATTTTCCTCGATTCTTGAATTTTCTTTCGTTTCTATGTTCTCTAATGTCATACGAACAATAATAATGCTACACAACATAAAATCGAGTCTTCCTACCCTTCCAACTAGACAAAAATCTCGAAAATTGGCTAGGGAAAAAGAATAAGGAATTCTAAATTTTAAACCGTAGAATCGAAGCTTAAGGTGTTACCTATTCGTATCCGAAGTCGGTTCGTGAATTGGAGCTCGTTTGCACCTTGAATCGACCAGCTTTTGCTCTCCAAAAATGGGGGCTTCTCTCTCTGTTTCTCACGTGAAGAATGAAGAAGGAGAAGAAGAAGAAGGAAAGAAGAAAGAAGGAAGAAGGTGATGTGGTGAATTGTGGACCATAGAAATAATAGGTTAAGATTAAAAGTTGGTTAAACCCGATATAATAACGTACTAATAGTCCGAGTTCTCGACTTCTCGATAAAATAATGTTCTCGGAAACATTCCAGAAAATCACGGCTCTCTTAGAAAAATATTCCGAACTTAACTTTAAAAGATAATAAAATTATCTCGTCTCGTTCAAAACGATGAACAGTGATTTCTCTATAAATACATCATTCTTCCGAAAGTCGGAATTATCAACTTTTCACCTTATATCCGTATCGTAAAATAAGTGAATGGAAAAGCAGACGCTGCTTCGATACAAGTTCTTGAACTTAAATTATGACGATAACGTCAAACCGAATTTTCTCGGTTTCTTTCTCGATTTCAGAAATTTCTGAAATGATTTTTAATTCACATTAGGAGTTCTATTCTTTAATACGAGTCTTTAAACTTTCAACGGATCTTGAATCCCTCGTTTATTCATAAATATTTCTTTTATTCGGATTTTTAATTATCGGGGTATTACATATGTAGTATCTTGATTTAGATTTTCATGTTTTATTCATATTATTAGACTTGTAGATCCTGCGCATTGCGAGCCCCTATACTAGAATCTCTATAATTTAAAATCTATATATATGCAACATTTGGAAATTCTTTCTTGTTTTGAGTGCTTGTTAGAGTCATTCCAACTCTATGAATTGTTTTTGTCTTTCTTTATGTACGTGGCTTAAAAGAAGGAGGAGAAGGAGTGCCACTTTTTGAGGAAAGTCAGTTGAAACTGACTAGAGAAAGAGGAGGAATCTGTTGGAAGCTGACTTGGTCAACCCGCATGTTCCGGGAATGTCGCAACAACACAGGCGATGAAGTGGCTGAGAAAATCAAGGAGAAGACGTTAAAGGCTTGGTCAAATCATTTGTAGGAGAGGAAGTTAAGCAGCTGACCAAGTCAATACGTGCTACCTGAAATGTCGCAACAACATTCCAGGAATTTTGCAGCAGCACAACTACTTTCCACATTTCACTCCAAGCATCTCCACTTAGTTCTCCATGATCTTCTAGAGCCCATAAATGAAGCCCATTGAGTCCTATATATATGAGAAGGATATCTGGAAGAGAAGATGGACCTTGAGCATAATTGAGAGAGATATCTTTGAGAGGTTCGAGTCTGTGCGAATGTTGTACAAGGTGTCGAGGCAACATTTCGTGTAATTTCATTGTTTTAGTACAGCTTATGAATCTCACATTCTAAAGCTGATATTTTAACACACCTTTTTCAGAGATTCTTATTATCTCTTAGCATTACAAGATTACTTTACTTGTATTGATTTCTAAATCTCTTTGAGGTTGTAGTTTTCGTGAGAGTAGTTGATAGGATAGCTAGAGGGAGTCTACTATCTGTAAGCTACTGTTTTTACTCTTTTAATAAAACATTTTTAGTCGTGAGACTCGCGTGGGTTATCTTATTAAACCCACGCAAAAGAAGTTTTTGGTGTTTCTTCGTTCGTTCGTGTGAGTGTGTTGTGGTTGGTGTTTAGACAACACGTATTTTAAAGTTGAGATACACTTTCAAGTGGTATCAGAGCCTCTACTCGACATAACTGAGTAAGGTCCGGGTTAAGTATCTCAACGCTGGTCTAACATGGATCCCACGTTCAGACCACCTGTTCTCGATGGATCAAATTACTCCTACTGGAAGACCAGAATACGGGCCCACATCAAATCAATTGATAGAAGAGTCTGGCTGTCCGACGCTGAGGAAGATGATGAGGAACCTATGTTGTTCGGCAACAGGTATAACATTAATCCTTACTCTATTTCTGAGAATGTTACTGCACCTGTTTCTTCAACAGGTGAAGAAGAATTCGGGGATGATGACCAGGAAAGCTATGAGTGTGATGACAATGCATATTCTGTGCTGCTGCAGCAACCCAAAATGATATGGGTAAAGAAATCTGATCTAACATGTAATGTTGTGTACACTGCACTAAAAACTAACATTTCAGGTTCTTGGTACTTTGACAGCGGATGTTCACGCCACATGATAGGTAACAAAGTATTTTTATCTAATTATGAATCCTATGAAGGTGGAAATGTGTCTTTTGGAGGAGTCTCAAAAGGTAAAATAGTTGGTAAAGGGTATTTAAATGTTCCAGGTTTACCCATTCTCCCAAATGTTTTTCATGTTCAAGGACTCATGACAAATCTCATTAGTATAAGTCAATTATGTGATGATGATTTGCATGTTAGATTTACTAAAGAAGCATGTGAGGTGTATGATGAACATAATGCATGTATCATGAACGGTCAAAGGTTTAATGATAACTGTTACATGGCCAATGAACCAAAGTGCAGTAAGGCACAAACTGATGATAGTGTGTTACGACAACAATGGTCAGAACATACTGACTTTATGAACTTTGACAGGTTGACTAAGGTGAGTGCAGTAAGAGAACTACCAAAGTTAATCAAAGACGATGTTGGAGAAGATGTCGGCCCAACACTCTACAGATCGATGATCGAGAGCTTTTTTCGTCTTATGTTCACACGCCCAAATTTAATGTCCAGTGCCTATCAGGTAAAGCCTAGGATGTTCTACCTTAAGGCAATTGAGCATGTTATCAGGTATGTTGCAAGAACAATTGATCATGAGATATTATTTTCTAAAGACACTAGTATGAGTTTGGTATGGTCTAGTGACTATGGTGTCGATAATGATGTTTTCTCTATGTTCACTTGGACATTTTTCTTGCGTGAAAAACCCCCTGATATATTTGATGTTTTCAAAACACTGTTTTCTTGCGTTGCTAACATGTTCATTGTTGCAGCAGCAAGCTGTTGCACACAATTGTTGTGGCATAAACAAATGCTTAGTGATTATGGCCTATATAACAATGACCTGGTTGTGTACTGTGACAATATGAGTGCTATAAACATTCCCAAAAACCCTGTTCAACACTCAAGAATAAAGCATATTGACATAAGACACCATTTCATTAGAGATCTAGTGGAACAAGAGGTGATTAAGCTTGCGTATGTGAAAACGGAAAACCAAGTTGCAGACATTTTTACAAAACCCTAGGATCATGAGAGATTTGTACACTTACGAAAATCTCTTGGTCTTTGTTTTTGTTGGGAACCTTTTTGATGATTGTGGAAATCATTATTTATATGTTTTGATGATGCGAAACCATATTATATATGCATGATATTAAACTGTAAGAACAGATCGATAGAAGATCGATAGCAGATCGATGTTCAGCCAGCTGTTTAAATTGAATGTACACAGCAGATCGTTCAAAGAAGAAAAACGACCTGCTGTCTATCAACAAAAGCAGCGAGCTGCTATCATCAACAAAAGCAGCGAGCTGCATGAAAGAAAGGACAACCAGACCAGATAGTTGAAGCAAGACTCAACCAGAAAAGCATTAGACCAGACAGGTCATAACCAGAAACAAAACAGAAGGATCTGAACCCAATGAGTCAAAGCTTACCCATCAAGAATTGGAAAGAGAATCACTGATTGACACGAAGAAGGAAAGCAATCACAGACGATCTGCTTACCATCCATAGAAGATTCAATCAACGACTCTACAAGGAAAGAAGAGAGATGATTGATTGGCAATCCACAAATCAAATCATGCCAATCAACAAACGGCTATAATTCAAATATGCCTATAAAATACTTCAAGCCTTCTTCAGAAACAATGTTGGTGAGTTCGTGATATTGCCCAGAAAAAGCTACAACGCTACAAGACTCTCTCCAGTTCTTCATTGACTTATTCAACACTAGATATAGATTATATACATCCTTGAGTGTTGTAAATTAGAGAGAGATCACCAATTATTCTGAAGATAAACCCACTAGAACTTACATTAGTTTTGAGCCTACAAAGCCTATAGTTCTAGTTTCCTCCATAGCCAAAAGCTCGGAGGAAGAACCATTATAAACCAAACCCAGATCTCGTACTCGACGAGTTTAAACAAGAGAGTTGTAATCTCGTACTCAACGAGAATAAATAAGCGAGTTTTGGCTCGTACTCAACGAGGATAAATAAGCGAGGGATCCAAGGTTAAGGGATTCATCGATCTAGCTTTGATCGATCGTGGACGTAGGGGGTTTCCCGAACCACGTTAAATATTGTGTGTTCTTTTATATTCTGCATTGCATTTGTTTGATTCTCTGTTTATCACTTCACCAGCGAGCTGTTACTCAACAGCGAGCTGTGCATTTGAATCAACCTCTTAAAGAACACTCGGTATAAACAAAATATATTTTTCTAAGTGTAAGAGCAACCAACTTACTCACAGCTTCCGCACACAATCTGTGTTTGGACAGATCGTCTGGTATGCTCCAGCTAGCTGCCAGTCTATCTGCTCCTTGACAGATTACTCACGCTCTGTGTTGAGAACTTTCTTGAGCAGCTAGAACTCTCTCTACAACAGAGGAGATCGACTGCTATTAACAGCAAGCTGTTCTGGTATCAACAGCGAGCTGATTCTCAACCTGCTGTTCAAACAGCCAAACGCAAAAAGTTGGATTGTGGTGTATTCCCCCCCCCCATACACCACACCTGCTCTCCCGGGACCCAACAAGTGGTATCAGAGCAGTGGTTCAACCGACCACTGTATCTTTTACACGGGTTTTCAACCTGCGTGGTCAATTGAATAGATCCTAACTTAGAAAATTATTTTACATCCCTTACTGCATTCTGTTGCATATGGATTCTCATCTTCTCAGGACTTGCATAGAATTCTCCATCGAAGGCTACAATGAATGGAGTTACAGAATTGAAATGTGCCTACGAGCTCGTCATGTGCAAATGTGGTAAATTCTAATCGATCTGAACTGTCAATAGATTTATCTAACATTCCTATGCAGGAAGGAGCGAGAAAAATCGATTACTGACCAAGAGGGAAGAATGCATCTCCCACTGCTGCAATCATAGAGCCACCTGTCAAGAAAAAGAACAGATCAATCAACAAAGAGAGTATCAGTAAGGATCTGTACTACCAGCAAGAAAACACGACATCAATCAGCTAAAAGATCAAGTCATGAAATTCACAGAGAATAAAACAGATCGTGACTTAAGATCAGTGCCCAGATCGTTAAAAAGGGGTACACAGAGGGAAGCAGTTTAACTCCATGAAATTCAAGGAGTAATCTAGCGAGGGGGAATGCAAAGCAAAAATGCAGCTCACAGATAAAGGTCACAGATCGTGGACACAGATCGTCACCAACAGATCGTGTACCAATAATCAACAACTGGTTCAAATACAAGTGCATCTTCAACAATTCAACAAGCGAACGAGCTTATCTATAGATAGCAGATTAAGGGGGAACCAGCTTAAGCTTGTATCAGCTAGCTGTTCAAATCTTCTAACTCAAATTATCTCAATCTGCTTGTATTTCAATTGAAATAAGCTGTTCTGTTCATAATTCTCTAATAAGAATGAATTGTCTCGTGTTATTTCATGTCTTCTTTCAGAATCAATGGATTGATGCTAAGTAAATGAGATTGAGGACGCTTAATCAAAATTTATGGATGCATCTGTCTCAAGCAGAAAGAAGAATATCAACTTTAACAGAAAGTTGAACCAGAGAGTCTCAAGGAGAAAATTGAAGAATATCAACTTTAACAGAAAGTTGAACCAGAGAGTCTCAAAGAGAAAGTTGAAGATTATCAACTTTAACAGAAAGTTGAACCAGATAGTCTCAACCAGCAAGTTGAAGACACAGACAGAAAGTATAAACCAGC
>JAPKLX010003468.1:0-11082 GCA_026898415.1 Leonotis leonurus
TGAGCTGTTGATGAAGCTTGAAATGGATTCTCATCTATTCTTGCTTCCGGGTTTAGATTTTCAGATTGATCATCATCTGCAATGACTGTTTCATTGTTTTCAGTTGGTGATCTGTTTTCATCCAGTTGGATTGTTCCCCCTTGCTGTATAATTTCTTCAACAATTGATGGATTATTGATTTCTTCATCAACACTTTTTGAATTCCAAATAAGAATATCTTCTAGTAATATCTCATTCATCTTTCTTGTAGTCATTTGGTTTTCCGTCTGTTTATCATCTGGTGACCTGTACTCAACAATAGACTCATCAAAGACAACAATAGGTGTTATCTCCACTATATGAGAGTTCTTATTGTAGACTCGATACGTTTTACTGAAATCAGAATATCCTAAGAATATTCCAGGATCACAAGTGCGAAAGTAAGAGATCTTAGGCTTTCTGTTGTTCCAGATCTCATATGGTGTCTTTCCATGTCTGAGTGTAATTGATGATATGTTCTGAGTATAACAGGCTGTATAGATAGCTTCTGCCCAGAATTTCTTGGGTAGATTTGTAGCATTTAGCATTGTTCGAGCTGCTTCTTTAAGTGATCTGTTTCGTCTTTCAATAACTCCATTTTGTTGAGGTGTTCTAGCAGTTGAAGTTTGATGAGTGATTCCCATCTTATTGCAGTATGCTTCAATTTTCTGGTTGACAAATTTTGTTTCTCGATCTGTTCTGATAGTAACTACAATCACCTCTTTCTGTTTGGTGATTTTGTGTAGAAAATCAGGTAGTTTGACTAGTGTCTCTTTCTTCTTTAACAGAAAGATAACCCAAGTGAACCTTGAGTAGTCATCTATGATTACTAAGGTGTATTTTCTTCCATTTATGCTTAGTGGTTTAACTGGTCCAAACATATTTAGATGCAAAAGCTCCAGTATTCTAGATGTTGAATGAGTTGTTTTGCTTGTAAAGGATGATATGGTTTGCTTTCCAACTTGACAAGCATCACATATATGATCTTTATCATATACTTGATCTGGTAGGCCTTCCACTAATTTTTCTTTGGCAATCCTGTTGATTGACTTGAAATTTAGGTGACTCAATCTTTTGTGCCACAACCAGCTTGTTTCTGTTAAAGTTTTAGTGACAAAGCATGTCTCGATCTGGTTTGACCATTGGACAATATATAGTCTATCCTGCAATTTTTCGGTAAGGAGTATCTCATCTCCTTCCTTGTTCTTCACAAAACACTTGTTAGTATCAAAAATGATTTGATTACATTAGCACAGAATTGACTTACTGAAAATAGATTGTGACTAAGACCCTCAACATACGATACATTTGAGATGGTGGTCTTGCCAACTTTTATGTTTCCATATCCTCTGGTGTATCCTTTTGAATTACATCCAAAGGTTACCTGTGGTCCTGGTTTTTCAATGTAATCTGATAGTAGATTCTTGTCACAAGTCATGTGCTTCGAACATCCACTATCTATTATTCAGATTGTTCCTCTTGCTATCTTGTTTCTTCTTGTAGTCTTCTGGTCCTGCAATTAATTACACTTAACTACCCTTCAACGTTTGGGTGCTTGGTTATCAGCAAATATTCCCTTTCGAATCCAGAACATTTTTGGGTTAAGAACAGAAATATAGCAAGTAATGGTGTTCCCATCATTATCAACTCTAGACAGAGAGTGAAATACAGATGGATGATGTCTCTTTATTCCATCATTCTTAAATCCCATCTTGATAGGTACTTTCCTGTTGACATTCTTTGCCCTGTTGACATTTTTGGTGGATAATGTCTTGTTGACATTCTTTTCATGAACATGATATGTTTCTGTGTAATGAGCTGGTTGACCCTTTGTTTGGTAGTATTGTTTGTACCCGGTCTCTTTTATCATCATCTTCTGGGGATGATCTTTCTTGTTTCTTAGATTTATTACTTGATCTGGTATTTGCTTTCTCTCTGGTACAAAGTTTATGGTTCCCGAAGATTTTTCCGAGTGACCTGGATATCCTAATCCAGATGTGCCCTTTTGCTGCAGATTGATTAGCAGCTTGGCACGTTCATAACTTTTGTAGATCATTTCTTTGCCTTTCTTTATCTTTTCTTCAGCTACGTTGTTTCTGTTGATGAGATCTTTAACCTTTGAGTTTAGAGTGTAAATCTCTCTATCTTTTCCCTTGATCTGTTCTTCCAGATCAGTTACTTGGGCAACGAATTGGGTGTTAGCTTTGCTCAATATCTGTTTAGATTTCTTCAGTCTATCATTTTCTTCTACAACTTCTCTAAACAGTCTTTTGATGCTCGAATAGCTTTCGAACATCTCATTCACTTCTTCCCATGAGTATTCAGATTGATCTTCTATTTCTTGTTCCAGATCATTATCATTTGAGGAGTTGGAATTGCAAGAATTTACCTCGACTTCATTCAGACCGTTGTCTAGTCCCACATAGCATTCATCCCAGCTTTCTTCATCATTTGCAAAGAATGCTTCATCATTTTCTGATGCGCTATCTGAAAAATGACTCGAGCTGCTTGATTCTTGTTCAGCTAGCATGGCTTTGCGTTCATATTTGAGTTTTCGATCTCTTTTTGCTCTCAACTCTTCTCTTTAGCTTTTGGACAGATCAGGACAATCTGTTTTGAAGTGACCTGTTCTACCACAACCAAAGCAGGTATAATCCATTGAGTTAGATGTTTTTGAGAATTTCCCTGTTTGTTGTTTTGATTCATCCTTGCTATCAGATCGATCATTGTCATGTTTCTTGTAGAATCTGTTTTTGTTATATTTGTAAAAACGTCTGAATTTCTTCAATCTGACATCCGTCTTGTCCATGCATTTGGAAATCATTGCAAACTCTTTTAGTAATTTGTCATAACTTTTCTCTTCATCTGGTGTAGAAGGTTCAGAAGGTTCATCTGGTTTGCTCTTCGCTTTGAAGGCAACTTCTTTTTCATTCTTTGAACCGTTTTCTGCCTTTTTGGACAGATGATCTGATCCACGAATTCTTTGTATATCACATTCATGGCCTTCAAGATGATCAAATAAAGCTTCTGTAGAGAGTTCATTGAAGTTTGCACGAAGTGGTTGCATTGCAGCATATATTTCCCAGCTAGGTGGAAGTGCTCTGAGTACTTTTATGTTTTTCTCTCTTTGAGTATATTTGTTCTTATTGAACGCTAATATATCAAGGAGGATTCCAGCGACTGTCATTTTCATTTGCTCAATGGTCTGGCCAGGTTTCATTTTGAATTCATCGTATTTATTGCAGGCAAGTGATAGCTTGTTCTCAATCATGACTTCTGATCCTAGACACAAGTCTCTTAAGGCTTCCCACATCTCTTTGGCAGTATCCAGATCTTGGATTTTGGCCAGATGTACGCCTTTGACTGTTCTAGATATGATTCCTTTGGCAAAGTCATCCAGATTGGCTTCGCGACGTTCCTCCGAAGTGTATTTTCTTGGATCTTCAGGAACTATCTGTGTAGTTACTCCAGTTGAAGTAGTTACCGTCTTTTCCTCAGTGATCTCTAGTGGACCTTCTTCTATTTCTTTCCACATCAGATAGTAATGGGCTTTGAGTGCTGTTTTGATTTTGAAGCTCCATTCTCTATATCCTTGGATGGAGAATTCTTCACAAGCCCTAACAACAGAAGATTCCATAGCAGATAGTATGCACGTGAATGAAAATAGGTTTTCCTAGATCTATTCAAGTTGACCACGTAGGCATTATCCTTGTGAAACAGAAACAATGGTCGCTTGAACCACTGCTCTGATACCACTTGTTGGTCCCGAAAGAGCAAGGTTTGGTGTAGGGGGGGGGGGAATACACCAAACACACACTTTTCAGTTTACTTGATTATTTATTAGAGAGTTCAAGCTATTCTTGAACAAGAAATTACTCGGCATATAACTGACCAGATTGATCAACAGAACGATACCAGATCAGTCCAGACAGATTGCTCTCTATTGTAAATGCTCAGATAATAATAAGAGTGATCTTATTATTTTCTAAGTATAGTGTGTGCGGAAATATGGTGGATTTAGTTGGTGCTCTTATATTGAAAACCTTAAAGATTAGCCAGATAGATTAAAGCAGATTGATTGAAATGCAGTCTATATGGTAGTGCAGAGAGTTAGAATAATAAACAACTGAAAGTAAATATGCAGAAAGATAAATGACATAGTTGTTTAACATGGTTCGGGAAATCCCTACGTCCACGATCTGATTAAAACTAGACCAGATTATCCACTACAAGGATACTCTTCTTCTTTATACTCGTGGAAAACGAGTCACATGTATTAATCAAAGCTAGAAGGATACTTATGCACGAAGTAAGGGTTGTGTCCCTTTACAACAGATTACCTCTACGTTACCACTAGAAAACTACTAGCTAGCAGGGTGATCTTCTCTTTCTCGATAAGACAGACTTGAATCGAGACTGGGTTGGTGTGATGTAGAATCACAGTTGTTTGAAGCTCTTAGTCTGGTCCAGAGATTGATTGCCTTAGCGTGTGATTATTCGATGTAGCGTGCGTGTCTTCTCCAGACCTTGAACTTCGAATATAGGCTTTGAATATGAAATTATAGCCGTTGTTGATTGGCGTGAGATTGATTGTAGATTGCCAATCAATGATATCCATCATATCTGTTCTTGCCTTGTAGAAACGTTGACTCAATCCTCTAAGTATGGAAAGCAGATCTCTAACGGATACTTTCCTTCCTTATGTCAATCAAGGATTCTTCTTCCAAACCCTATTGGATGGACTTCAATATTGACGTGGCAAGAGGATATGATGTGTAGGGTGATGTCATCTGCTGGTTTGATGACTCTATCGATCTGGTGTCTTGCTGTGAACATCGATCTGGTCGGTGATCTGGTCGCTGTCTGTCACAGCAGATCGAATTCTTCTTGGCGAAAAATCTTGGCCCTCATCCTATACTATTATAGAAATGACTTCTATGGGAATAATTCCTTTACATGCTAAGTCATCTCCTAATCTGTTCTCTATCATAATTAACTTTATATGTAGTGATCTGTTAACACGTAGAACAGTTTACCTCTAAAAAAGGACTAAGTGTGTTTCGAGAGATCATCATCAAAACCAAAATACTTTAGGGTTCCCAACAATTTCCCCCTTTTTGATGATGTCGAAACCACACATTACAATTACATCCTAATAACACATTAAGAGTGATCTGGTTTGATAGCCAGATTGATTAGGTTTTCGTTATTGAGTTATAACGATTAATAGCAGTTGTAGATGTTCTGGACAATAAGTCTTTGTCATCAGAAACTCAAAAAGATTTTCATAGATAAGAAACAAAATAAGTTACAGTTGGTCAACAACAGGAATTACAGATAGTAAAGATGTGAAAATAAGTGTCCATCTGCTCTACCTCCTTTCATCATCTTGCTTCTTCATCTTGGCCCTAGTTTCATCTAATATTAATTGCACGCTTTCATACACTCCTTCTCTAACCCTTATGTAGTCTGGGTCCTCAGCATCAATTTTGTATCCTCTGTTTTCAGCGAGCTGGTTGATGAAATTGAGAAAATAAGTCTTGTCTAGGAGCTTAGTGCTAGGTATTTCAGGGCATTCTCTAAATTCCCTTTCTGGGGCAGTAATAGTGACTTGGGCTTCTACAGCTGCTGTTCTAATGGCCTCCACCAGATCTTTTGCATCATTCATGTCTAGATATAAGTTGAATGCTTCATTCGTTGTGCCTTCGCAGTAAGCTGGTTCCTTGATGAAGTAGCGACACATGATGAAGCCATATTTTAGCCCTTCCCATCCATCCTTCAAATGATCTGGCACCCAGTTGGTTTCTCCTTCTTTTTGCTTCTTGGTCTTGATGGGTGCGGAGGAGAACCAACCAGATCCAGATCTCTTCCTTTTCTTCTGTGGTTGAGGGTGGCTTGATCTGCTTGATGAGGTTTTGGATGCCTTCTGAGTGTGAGCAGATGGTTGACTTGGTCGATCTGGTGCAGTAAGCTGCTCAGGTTGAGCCTCTTTCCTTTCTTTCAAGGCACCAGATAGACCTTTGCCTTTGCTTCCAGCCACTTTCTCCTTTTCCTTCTAAGATCCTTCCCCCTTTTCGACATCATCAATGTAGATGTTGATGAGTGCCTTAAGGGAGGTGATCTCCTCCTTCATCTCCTTCATCTCTTTCTCAGAATCTATCTTGTATGTGAGCAGAGAGGTGATGTTCATATTGGAGTCATCAATCTGCTTCTCTAGTGAGGATTTTGCTTTGGCCAGATCAGCTTTATATTTCTCTTGATCTTCCTTAATTATCCCAATCTCATCGAAGTATGAGTCAATCAGTGTCTTCGTGGGATAGCGCAGTTCGCTTAGCTTCCTCTCCACAAAGTTCTTCCCTTCACCCTCAAATTTTCTGAATTGTGATCTGGTTTCGATATTTGCAGCTTTGATCACTTCTTCAGATATCCCATCAGTCTGGTTTTTGACTATGGCATGAACCATGTCTTTCTCCTTCTTTGCAAACTCCGTAACTATTCTGTACATGTCTTGGACCTTGAGTTCCATAGTTGCCAGAGTTTGATCGATCTGTTCTTTCATCTGCTCAGCTACAGATCGATCATCATCCATTTTCTTACTTAACTCCTCAAGCTTCAGTCTGCAGACTCTTCTTAACTCTGAGTCCACCTGGTCCACATGAGATTTCAGATGGTTGTTGAATTCTGTAAGGATTCGGGTGGCCTGGTCTTGGACTGTGGAAAAAGTCCCATACATGAACTTATCCACTTTGTTGGAGATTAAGTCCTTCACTTGTTTATTGGATAGGGATTGATGCTGGGTCATCAATATATCCTCCAGGTTGGTTGTCTCCACAAACTCTTCCATAGTTGCTGCGACAGCAGGGGTGTAAATGTCATCTGTTAGTTTACCTCTTACCCTCTGTCCAGCTGGCTCTGTCTCCTCTCGTGGATGATCAACCACTTCAATCTGGATTTTGCTCGATTCGGCTGGTTCCCCCTCAACCTGTGCAATTATTGTGATCTGTTCTGCATCATCAGCTTGGTGCTGATCTGGTTCTAATTCTGGTATTGCTGCACCCTGTTGGTGAGCTTCAGCAAATCCTTCTTCATCTTCTTCCTCATCAATGCTTTTATAGAATTCCAGCATCTCTACCTTTTCATATATCGATCTGAGATCGATCTTTAGCTCTTTGGCCTCATATTTTGCCATGGCCAGGATGTCTGGACGATATGTGTCTCTCAATTCAGCAATGGAGGAGGCAGTAAAAATGTTGAGAAGAGTGGCTTCTTCTGCCTTGAGGGCATCGATTGATCTCGTCTTGAGTAGGGCGTTAAGGACATAAAATTCCTTGTCCTTGATGAGCAGAAGGAATTTCAGGCGTTTTGCAGCTTCGTAACTCTCAGGAGTTAACTGGATTCCAGGAAATGTCTTAAGAATTGAGTGATCTGCTTCAGCTTCTAGCAACTTCACTACTGTTTCTGCCTTTTTCTTCTCCACATCCTCATCAGAGGATTCTTCTTCACCTTCTTCTTCTTCATCAATCTGCTCGAGTTGTTCAGTAGATGATGGGCTAGTAATGTGAGCAGGTGAGAAGTCCTTGACCTGGCTTGGGTCTAAGGAGGAGATGGGGGCAACATCCTCCGGTGGACCCCCGACCAGGATCTCCTCATCCTCAACCTCCTGTAGAGGGATAGATGTTTCAGCAACGGCAGGTTCCTGAACCTGGACTTCTTCCACGAGTTTTTGTAATCTCCTTCTCTTGGGTTTTGGCTGTTGAGCTGCTGTGGAGGCGTCAGTATCCACTGAGCTGGCTCTCCTGGTAACTCTCTTGGAAGGGGTCCTTTCAACTTGTTTTTCTTTTGTGATCTTGGACTTGGTGGATTTCTCAGCAGGGGCATATGGTGGAACCCAGATTGGGTTGGAGCTTCCCATCTCCATCAATGCGTTGGCATAAACAGGGTCTGTCACCTTGGCTATCAAATTGGCAGAAATTCCCAAAGACAACTCAATTTGATGTTGGTCCTTGGGGAAGTGCAATCTGTCGTTGAATTCAACCATATACCCCACTTATGTTGTTTGAAGAACGATTCCAGCATGTAGCTGATCTTGGTGGAGTGTCTCAAGCTGCTCCTCCTCACTTCAATCCCAGGGCTTGCTCCTTTCACAAACGTGATCATCTTGGCCTCCTTTGGCAAGAGATCAAAGAGAATTCTGCTCCAGTTCACTGGTAGATTCAGCACAACAGCAGCAAGAGTTTTGAACTTTTCTGGGGTAACTTGATCGTAGGAACCATTGTGATTCATGAAAACTCTTTGGACGAATTCGAATACGATCTTGAATTCAGGTGCAAGCAGTGCCCTATTGAACATCTTGTTCGTATAATGAATGGGCACTACCATCACCATCTCTACGGCCTCTTGTAGTTGCTCGTCCGTTAGATCTCCAAGGCTAAGACCTTCATCTTTCAATTTTTAGACTTCATCTATTATGTTTAGCACGTTATATGTTGTGTTGCTAATGGTGCTGCCCTTGCTGACTCGGATGGTAGCTTCATTCCCACCTTTCTCTCCTTGCCATGAGAGATAGAAGGCTGCTACTTCTTTGGGCAAGAAATGGAGAGGGTGTGTAGTAATGATATTGTGAAATCCTACATCAAAGTCAAAGCAATATAGATGAGCACTATCCTTCCATCAATGAAGTATGAGTGCACATATGCATGCAAATGGGAAAAAAACAACTGTTTTTCAATACGGGTTTAAGAGGTTTCAGAGCATTCAAGATACAAAGCAGTTTAAAAGAAAACTCATAAATTTGAAACCTTTGCAGCGTTTAACAAGGTCGAAAGCCTTGTCCAGTTTGTGAAATCCGAAGGTGTCAAGAACAACATACAGATGTTGATGAATGTATTGATTCAGAAATTTCACATGCTCAAGAAAATGAGATGATTTTGGAGCCATTTTGATAGATTGGTTTTTGAAGATTTGAGAGAGTTTGGAAGTGAGAAAAATTTGCTAAGTGTTTCTCGAAGAAGAAGAATGTAGGTGATAGTCGAACCGCCTTATCAAATATCTATAGAAGTGATAAGCAAAAATAATAAAATAATTAATATCCTTCCCTTTTTCAGCTTTTCCCGCCTTTCTAAGGTATAGACCTGCAGTCTATTACTTCCTTTACTGTGCGTTTGATTCACGCGCTTTTGATCCTGGGGTTACAATGTGGCGCATGTTTGTTTAAACCGTCAAATTGCTTCCTTTTTCAGGATTTGGTAAATATCTCTACGATCACAGTTCCCAAACATAATACTAATCATCACAAAAATAAAAGATTTGGTATATTATGTCAGGATTTAGATATATATGCTATGATTAAATTGATATAATCGTCGTATCTTGTTGACTTTCCCCCTTGACCAAGTAATGGGAATATTAATAAAAAGGCTAATTAATATCCACGTGGCTGCTAGTCATCTGGTCCAGATCGATCTCCTAATTAACGAGCTATTGTCAATACTATCGATCTGTTTATGCCACTTTCAAATTTGGACATCAATCTTGTGTGAAGACCTTTTAATATTTCCTCTTTGACTGTTCTTCATCAATTTTTGATGGTCTGGTGCAAATTCCTTGTTGGAATTTTATGATCTGTATCTTGACGATCTGGTACTAATTCTCTGTTGGAATTTTATGATCTGTGTCTTGATGATCTGATACTGATTCCCTGTTGGAATTTTATGTGATCTTGTTTTTCATCAATCTGTATTACATCAATCTGGTTCTTTCATCCAAATTTAACAATCCTAATTTCCAACAAAGCATCTTAAATCTTTCTTCTGGTAATGCTTTAGTAAGAATGTCGGCTCTTTGTACTTTAGTGTGTATTTTCTAGATCTGTATATGTTTTCTTTCAACATGATCTCTTATAAAGTGATGTCTCACATCTACGTGTTTGCATCTGGTAGGCAAAATAGGATTCTATGTGATAGCTATAGCACTGGAACTATCACAGAAAATGGGTATCTCCTTGACATCAATCTCATAGTCTTTGAGCTGTTGTTTTAGCCAGAGTATTTGAGCACAACAGCTCCCTGCCGCCATATATTCAGCTTCTGTGGTTGATGTGGCAATAGATGTCTGCTTCTTTGAGAACCAAGAGATCAGTTTATTTCCTAAGAACTGACATGTACCAGATGTTGACTTTCTGTCCAGCTTACATCCAGCATAATCTGAATCTGTGTATCCAGTTAGCTCAAAGTTATCTTCGCATGGATACCATAATCCAATGTGAGCTGTTCCATTAAGATATCTTAATATCTTCTTAGCTGCCTCCATGTGAGATTCTTTGGGATTTGCTTGATATCTTGCACATACACCTACTGCAAATGTTATGTCAGGTCGACTGGCAGTTAGGTAGAGTAGTGATCCTATGATCCCTCTGTATTGAGTGATATTTGTTGGTTTTCCCTCTGGATCTGGATCAATTTTGCCGTTGGTATGCATTGGGATTTTAACAGGTTTACTGTCTTTGATCCCAAACATAGTCAGCAGATCGTAAATATACTTTGCTTGATTAATAAAGATGTCATCTGGTAACTGCTTGACCTGCAAACCTAGAAAGAAACTCATTTCGCCCATCATGGACATTTGATACTTATTTTTCATAAGTTCAGCAAATTTATCACACAAATAAGTAGATTGGGATCCAAATATGATATCATCTACATAGATCTGTACTAAAAGGATATTCTCTTTAACTTTGATGATGAACAAAGTTTTGCCAACCGATCCTCTTCTGAATCTAGATTCTAGTAGAAATGTAGACAATGTCTCATACCAAGCTCTAGGGGCTTGTTTTAGACCATAGACTGCTTTTGTCAGTCTGTATACTTCCTGGTTTCGATCTGCTTCTTCGAATCCAGGTGGCTGTTCCACATAGACTTCCTCTTCAAGGATACCATTTAGGAAGGCACTTTTGACATCCATCTGGTATACCTTGAACCTTTTGTGTGCAGCATATGCTAAGAACAACCTTATTGTCTTGGCGGTCTTGGCGGCGGGAGAATATAAGTGCCCTGTTGTTGTCTTGCT
>JAPKLX010002415.1:0-13370 GCA_026898415.1 Leonotis leonurus
CAGAATACACCAATGTATACTTTTCTCGTTTTCTTGTCAAGTTATCAGATACATAACAAGAGTTCACGCAACACAGAAGGCTGGTGATCTGTGTAGTCAGGTTCTGTGTTTTGCAAACACAGAAGATGACTCAAGTAATTGAGTTCTATTAGAGTGTTCTGTTCTCACAAAAGATAAGAGACAAAATGTGCGGAATGTGGTGGTTAAATATATTGCTCAATTAATGAAAACCTTTTTGATTAAACCAAGTGTTCTTTAGAGGTTTGTTTACAAATTATGCACTAATACAGAATGAGATGATGAGATAAAGTGCAGAAAGTAAAAGCTGTAAAGAAATGAACACAAAGTTTTTAACGTGGTTCAGGAAACACCCCTACGTCCGCGGACTATCAATCTCAATAGTAATTCACTAACTTGTGAAAATCTTCTCGCTTATTTAGACTGATAGAGAACCAATCACTACAACAAATCCTAACTTGATTTGAGCATTGCACAAATAAGGTTGTGACCTTTAACTTACTGGGTTTACAATGAAGAATGTTCTTCCTTAGGTTTGAAGGCTAGAGGAAGACTAGAACTAACTATTACAGTGCAATGTATCTAAATACAGTTTAGTTCTACGTGGGGTGAGTGTTCTAGCGTAAGATAAATCTCTAAGTGCTAAGAACAATGGATTCTAATTTGTAGAAAACCTAAGTGAAGTGAGTGTTTATCGCTTTGAATGCTTGAGTAATTCGTAAGAATGAATTTCTACAGAGTTTAAACACTACTGAATCCGGTAGTGATGTAGAATCCTTAAATGAATATTTATAGTGTTTGATTCACGAACTAGCCGTTGGAATGCTTTTGACACACGAACTAGCCGTTGAATTGTACTCCTTGCCAGCAATGCGTCATTTGTTACCATTTAAGGTATGACTGCAGTTTCCAGTATTCAAATACTTTTACTAGAATAAGTATATGAGAATGAAGCCTACGTGGCACCAAAGTGTATTAAGGAACAAATGATCCATTAAGGCAGAACATCTATCCTTAAGCATGTCACAAAACAACCCATGTTCTGTGTGTTGAACATATCATTCCATGATCTGTGAAATCACCTTCTGTGATTTGGATACTTCGTTGTTAGATAGTATCTGGATAAAATGTTTCCTACATTTTGTGTTATCAATAGAACGTCTCCTACGTTCTGTGTCTTGAATATAGCTCGAGAACTTAGTCTAAGAATGATACTCTATAGATACAGAACATGAGTCATGTTCTATTCTTTATATTGTAGCATCTTAATAAAATACTAAGTCTAATACAGATTGAGTTAGGACCAGAACGTAACTCACGTTCTGTTCCTTTACATTGTAATATGTAATCAAACAAAGAAATAAAATTTAAGTCTAAGTTGATCACCTATAGACAGATCTTAATGCAGATTTTAATATCTTTATAGAACTAGATCAACTCCATACACAGAACATACTTCGTTCTGCGATGGTAAAACACTTAAATAAAATCTAAGTGTGTGTTTTGATAACCATCACCAAAACCATTATACAGGGTTCCCAACAAATACCTTCTCCTTAGCTAGTCATTCCCGAGACGAATTGAATCATCATCAACGAACCGCAATCCACTTCAATCAAATCTCTTTGATCTCCTCTTGATGTCCTTTGATCCTACCTTGGAAAGTTCTAACTTATTCTCGATCTATGATTTGATTATTGTGTGGGCAATAAACTATCAAATCTTGCTAGAGAAGAACAAAAAATAGAGTGTTGAATACTCTAATTTTTCGACAAATTAAGAGAATTTATTCTCTTAATGGCCGCAAATTCTAGGTGTGTGGGAGAGGATGTTCAGCCATTTATCTTCCCTATTTATAGATATAATTGGCTAGGTTAAGGTTTCTAAGGTAAATGGATATGATCCCAAATAATAGAACTAATTCTCAATTTTATCTCTCTACAATTTTATCTATTATTCAAATTTAAATTTTGAATAATTCAAAATTAATTTAACCAAGTCAAATCCATAATATAATTTAATTAATTTCCAAGTCATTTTGACCCAATTAAATATAATTAATTGCTTGGTCAAACTTAGACTTAAATTAATTAATATATTAAGTTAATTTAACTCTCAAATTAATAACTCTATGAAAATGTAATAAAGTTTAATTCTATTATAAATATTTATCGACGCCACTATATGATAAATATTGAATTCATCTTTATCCATCCAAAATTACGGATGTAATCCTTTTGTCATTATTTATTTCCCACATTTAAAATTTACTAAATCCATAGTAAATGCAAATAAAATTCAATCCCTTCGAAATTTCTGTTCCTAAAATTTTGAAGTATTTATTTACTAAGAATTAGTCACATTTGAAGAAGTTTTGAGCCCTGAAAAGATATGCAAAAGAAAATGAATTAATAAAGATAAATAAAATGTTGTGTAAGTTATGTGACACTTTAATTTGTAAGATTTTTTTATGATGTAGTGATCTTGGAGTTAAATCTCAAACAAATTATATAGGCTTCTTCATTACATGTCGTACTTAGGTTTTCAAAATAATTTATTTGAAATCAATTTATACCATTTTCCTTATATTTTGTAAAATAATGTTGCAATTCAAGTTTCATCGAAAATCTGTACACATACATTTTTGATTGAACATTTATTTCAAACTAATAATGATAAATTTGTGAATTTGTAACAATAGATTTCCAGCATGCCAGATTATGTTTTCCTAAAGAACATATTCAAAAACTCAATTTTGATATCCCTTAAGGAAAAAAACATGAGGTTATACTTTCAATACCCTTTAAGACGTCACATAAAATTTCACTAAAATTTTTATGAATGTGAAATTTTACACACATACTATAAAAATAATAGAGAACATGCCTTATAAACAGTTTTTTGGTTTCATTGAGCCAATAATCTACAATAAAATCATATAGTTTGAAAATGACATATTTTTCAAGATTTTAACAATAAATCTATTCAAGTTATACGAACAGTTAACTTTGAAAAATTATAATAAATGGAAAATAACTCGAATTCCATCGAATAAATATTTTAGATTGGTCATAACGTCTTAAAGTTTTATTTTCTGAAAACAAAACACAAAAAATCATTTCAACTATTTTTTCCCGAATTTTTGAAGCCAAATACATGCTCAGATTTTCGTAGGATTTGATAGTTTGTGCCACCATTTTGTAAAACTCTTAATAAATCGAAATCTAACAAAATTGACTAATTCAAGTTGTAGATTACTCTTAATTCAATATAGTATTTTATTCTTTTAAAAGATCCAAATTTGAACACTTATACCATATTGAAGTGATAAGTCAGAAGCGTAGCATTAATTTTTAACAATAAGAATGGAAAGCAAAACTTAATTCCTAGTTCATCATGTTCCGTTGACAAAACAATATCAAAATACTAATGATCAAATCAAATAGTTATCTTATCACATATTAACATAAGACCACCCTTAATCCTACCTCATTACGTTCTAAATCGGTAAAGCGAAAGAATGATTACCTTATTGAAGAACTAAGGTGAATGAGAGAAGATGAAGCTTTGATGGTGGACATTGTTAGAGTTCTCCTATCCCTACTGGAACTATCATCTTCTTTCCTTCTCTCCTTACTGGAACTATTCTCTTCTCGCCGAACAATTATTATAAATGATAAAGACAAGGGGTGAGTAGTGAGAGATAGCAATGGTGAAAGGAGAAGGTGGAAGAGTTCAAACTTACTACTTTGGCAAAAAGTTTGGTCTTGTATGACTGCCTTCTACTCAATTCTTGGACGATTGGACCCCAAAAATGGAACGTACATGTCGAGAGGAAGATTAGGGTTAAATTTAGGATCCTTTGATTGTCGGAAAAATTTTCCAGCGATGACCGATGGTTGTCTGGTGGCTTCCCCGCGGTGATTCGGCAACATTTCGGCATTGGCTTGCAAAGCCTCTCTCTCTCTAAAATTTTTGTTGAGTGAAAAATGAGGAATTGAGAGGAAGAAATGATATTTATACTCATTTTATCTTGCACTTTAAAAAAATTAATTAAGAACCAAATGATGTCCAACTTTACGATCTTGATATCCATGGAATCATTTCGACATGCACTATTACTAGGTGGTATAAACAAATAATACAAAAAAAAAAATATTTCTCCAAGTTACCCATTCGCAAGCGTTACCGTTGTAAGAATATTGTTGGTTTGTTGGTCCCGAAAGAGCAAGGTTTGGTGTATGGGGGGGGGGGGGAATACACCAAATACAAACTTTTCAGTTTACTTGACAAATTATCAGAGAGTTCAAGCTATTCTGTAAAAGAAATTGCTCGGCAGATGACTTAAACAGATTGATACACAGATCGATACCAGTTAAGTCCAAACAGATTGCTCTCTTAGTGAAAGACACTTAGTCAATAATAAGAGTGATCTTATTATTTTCTGAGTGTTGTGTGTGCGGAAATATGGTGGATTTAATGATAGCTCTTATAAGAAAACCTTTAAGGACAGTCAGATCGTTAAGCAGATTGATTGATATGCAGTTTTATATGATAGTGCAGAAGGTTAGAATAATAAACAACTGAAAGGTGAAGATGCAAGAAAGTAAATGACACAGTTGTTTAACGTGGTTCGGGAATTCCCTACGTCCACGATCTGGTCCAAACTAGACCAGATTATCCACTACTAGGATACTCTGCTTGTTTATACTCGTGGAGAACAAGTCACAAGTATCAATCAAAACTAGAGAGATACTTATGCACGAAGTAAGGGTCGTGTCCCTTTACAACAGATTACCTCTACGTTACCACTAGAAATCTACTAGCTAGCAAGGTGATCTTCTTCCTCTCGACAAGACAGACTTCAATCGAGATAGGTTGGTGTGATGTAGAATCACAGTTCTTGAAGTTCTAAGTCTGGATCAACGATGATAGCTTGAAAGTATAACTCAATGTAGCGCGCGTGTGTCTTGTCTTTTTCCAGATTTTGAACTTCAATTTTATATAGGAATTGAATTGATAATTCTAGCCGTTGTTGATTGGCGTGAGATTGATGGAATATTGCCAATCAATGATGTCCATCATATCTCTTCTTGCCATGTAGAGTGCGTTGACTCAATCTTCAAGATATGGAAAGCAGATTGCTAACGATCTCTTTCCTTCTTTATGATCTATCGAAGATTCTCTTTCCAATCCCTGTTGGATAGGCTTCAGTTTTGACGTGGCAAGAGTATATGATGTGTAGGATGATGTCAGCTGGTGGATTGATGACTCAATCGATCTGGTGCCTCGCTGTAGATATCGATCTGGTCATCGATCTGGTCGCTGTCTGTTACAGCAGATCGATTCCTTTTGGCGTGAAATCTTGACCTTCATCCTAAACTATATATAGAGATGACTTCTATAGGAATTTTTCCTTTACATGTCAAGTCCTCTCCTAATCTGTTCTTTAACAGAATTCACTTTATATCTAGTGATCTGTTTTTACACGTAGAACAGTTTACACTATAAAACAGCTAAGTGTGTTTCGAAAGACCATCATCAAAATTAAGTACATTAGGGTTCCCAACAAATATATATTTTATTAATCACACATTAAACTAAAATAATCAAAATTTGTAACTATGCTTAAAAAATATGAACATATTCCATCGAATTTTTTTTAAAAAAAAATAATTTTTTTTTATCCAAACAAAAACATCGATTTTTTGGGATTTTACATGAGTCTAGTATTTAATTCACATGGATTGCAAACCGAAAAGAAGTGAGTAATTATCACGGCATCATCATTATTATCTAGAAAACAACTAAATATGATGAAAATTTTGTTTTCTTCTTACAAAAATAAATAAAATACAAATAAATTAAATTAATCATAAAAAATATTAGATTTAAAGAAACAAAATGTAAACTTAGACCAAATTAATACAAGTAAAAGATATAAATTAATATAAGAGAAACGTGATTCGAGTGATATATGTTGCCCTAATCCGATTCATGTAATTAATTTGTTCAATATTTCAATCAATTTTAATATGAATTCACGTGAAGGATACAAAAATAATCATAGAATTAAGCTATGACAATCTATGACTGCTGATTAGTACCCCACCTATGACGAGTAAGTATCAAGGACTGAAATATCAACTCTCAAACGTTTTATTAGAATAATCTTCTATGATTCACCTATCTCCGCTAGGTTTCAAGGCAATGTACGTATTATGCTTCATGTGATCAATTATGCAATGATTCTGCTAGTAAAACAAAGATGTAACTAGGATGCATCAATAGTGGCCAATTATTAACAAGTGAGAATTAAAATCATGAAGCATAAATATAAATTGGAAGACAAGATAGTATTGAAAAAAGAATCACATAAATCTAGCTAGGCTGTAATCCATGGAATCAATTAGAAATTTATCTACTCATTATGAAAATAAAGTCAATAACAATATAATAAATAAACATGTAAAAGTAAATAAGAAAATGCTCTTGAAAATTTATGGACGAAGAACTTGAATTGAACTTGAAATAAAACTTGAATCTCCAAGAGTAATCAACAATAATTGAAAGTTAAAAATAAAGGAAAATATAAAACTAGAGTAATATGAATATTGGGAACTTGGGGGCTAAAGAGAATGATTAAGGATCAAGAGGATGATAGGGAATAAAGAGGATGTTTTAGAAGACCTAAATATGAGGTATTTATAGGTTCTAATGATGCACAAAGGCTCTAATTCGAATAAGGTAGGGAAAACAATAATTAAGGTAATTATCTCCCAAATAATAGGCCAATCGCCATGCTCTCTGGTGCCTCTCGGTCACCCTCTCGACCGAGAGGTATTTCAGCTTAGATTCCAAAAATGGGTCACGACCCCCCTATTGGTCGAGACCCTTACCGAGAGGTGTTTCTAACTGCGTGCGGCGATTTTGTTTTTACTTGTTTTCTCTCATTTCAACTTCAATTTTTGATATGTCCGTGGTTACGAACTTGTATCGTGATGAAATTTAATAATATGAATTTCAAGTAATCAAAATATTAATCTCAAATACCTATAAAAACATAACAAAACTAGACCAAGAGTATTATTGCTCGATTGTGAATAAAATAATTAAATCATAAGAAAAACACATGAAAAACACGACTAGATCATCAATAAATGAGCTCAAAATATATGTTAAAAATACAAACTATAAAACTCCTAAGACCATTGCAAATCAATCAGCGGAGTCATTGGAATGATCTTGATTTGCCAAGACAATAGACCCTTTGTGCTACCATTTCTTTTGGGACAGTCCCTCCTCCAGTGGCCTGACTCGTTGATCTACCATAACCCCATGTTCGTTTAACGAAGCCCGCTCCTTGATCTACCATAAACATGAAATATTTCTTTCATGAATTTTTCGATCTTCATTCTTGTTCCAGACATGTTTTTCATTAGATTTTGCGGAAGCAACGAACCTGAAAGCTCTGATACCAACTCTTTATAATTGGATTTTCATTTCCAGCTCTGAATACATCATATTTATTTTTTCATTTCCTTTTCATTCTCTCTTCAAATAAATTGAAGATTCCAGAGTACATCTTCCAACAAGTCAAAGTAAAAAATACGCTTTGAATATTTTTCTATTGAGTGTTATCTCTTGAAGATAGTCTATTTATTTTCTTTTTTTCATTAAATGTAAAAAGAGAAAAGTCTCTCGAATTCATTCTCCATTACATTGTTGTAACAAAAATATCAAATGTGGCAATGCATAGAAAATAAATAAGTTACATAGATGCACACGAGATATATAGTGGTTCGTTGATTGTGTGTTAACTACGTCTACTCTGAAAGTAGAAATGTTATTCACAAAGAACAATATAAATTATAGAGAAAACGACTGGGTTTTGTCACACTATGTCTTACACTGCTGATTTACAGAATGTATGTTGTTATATGTGGCTACTTCACACGATTACAATATTTATAGACATAAATGATAACTCTAGTACAAAGCCCACTGGTATTAGGACCAAACACGTGAGACTCAAAACCCAGAAGTAGAACAACTAAAAAATGCCAACGTGTTGGAGTAGCAGGTAGTTTTAGCAGGACATGTCGATGGTATGATCTGCCTGTACCAGGTCACTACATCGATCTACTTCACGGCTTGACTAGTTGATCTTGTAAAAATTGATGTCTTACTTTTGGTCCCAAATGAGCAGCTATTGGTTGCGAAACCAAAGGCGTGTCGAACCTCTAATGATTGCCCACCGAGATTGGAGTACTCCAAATGCTCGTTTGACCCCCTTGTGTGTCGCTTCTTGCATAACCTTGATACGAGCTCATTTCTCATCGGTGGGCGTCGACATTAATTTCATGATAGTCGGCCAACATGGGTAAGCGTCGTCGGCTAAACAATACCCCATGTTATATTGTTTGTTGTTAGCCTTGAACGACACACGAGGCGCTTCCCTGATGAGGAAGTCGTTGAACATCGGAGACTTGTTGAGCATGCAGATGTCGTTCGCCGAACCGGCGATGACTTCGATCATGATCGTTGGGTAGCCTTTGTCGCTATTTCGACTAAAATTATTTTGAGTCGCTCGCAATCTAACGAGGTCGTCTAGCAATGATAAGTAAATCCAAGTCGTATTCTCAAGAAAGATTTAGCTGAGAAATTTAATTATTTGTTCAATACTAAAGCAAGTAAAAGATCTATTGGAGATTTTAAAGCTAGGCAGAAAAATATAAAATACGAAAGAAGATAAATTCTAAACTAATAAAAATAAACAAGAAACTAATTGCGAATTGAAGAACGAGTTGTGAATTAAAAAGGGACAATTGATTCCAATATAAATCAGAACTAGATTGAAATAAATACAAAAAAATCATGAAAGTAAAAGTAACTTGTAATTCGAAATCGCGAAGAACGTAAAATAGAGAAACGAAGTAGAAATACGAAAGCTTAAAAAAAATAAACTCAATAATAAAATCAAACCCGGAATTGAAAGCGAAAGCAAACATGGTTCATAAACTTGAATGGAAGAACTCGAATCCACTATGATGAATGGAAAAACAACGAACTTGAATATTATAATTGACTATCCTTCGTAATCAAAATCCTTAAGCTAAAAATAACTAACTAAGAACCAAAAATCTCAACCCTAGAACAATGAGTCGATAGGAGCTATTTCTGAGGCAAAACCCTCCTGCATTTAATGGAACTGAGAAACCCGAAGATGCAGAGATTTGGGTTCGAGCGATGGAGCGTATTTACAATTTCTTGCATTGCACGGATCAAGAACGTCTCTCTTGTGTCATGTTTCAACTCTCAGGAGCTGCAGATTTCTGGTGGGAGGCCAAAAGGAGGACTCTTACTCCTGAGCGACTGGAGGCATACACATGGGAAGAATTCAAGACAGGGTTGTACGAGAAATACATTCCAAGAAGCTTTAAAGTAAAGAAGGAGGTTGAGTTCTACAGCTTGAAGCAAGGAAAGATGTCAGTAACCGACTATGATCGAGCATTTAGTGAACTATCAAGATATGCTCCACAACTAGTGGATATTGATTATAAAATGGCTGAAAAATTTCGGTCAGGTCTGAGACATGAGATTGGTATGTCTCTTGCTAGTCATGGAAAACTATCTTATACGGATTCATTGAACCGAGCTTTAGACATTGAGGCTGCGATGCCAGAAGAATGCAATGTACCTGTATCTGCTCCATTTCAAACACAAACTCAAAAGCGTTCCCAAGACTACAAAGGGAAACGCAAGTCAGAGGATAATAGTAATGAACACTATAAGCAAAATCAAGCTACTCAGAAGTCGTGGCAAGGAACTACACCACAGTCACAGTGGCAAAGATACTCTAACACTATTGGACAAGATGGGAATCAACAAGGACGTCAAACTACTCCAATTTGTCTTAAATGTAGAAAGAACCACAAGGGTGTCTGTAGGGCAGGAACTGACACTTGCTACAAGTGTGGGCAACAAGGTCATTATGCACGATACTGCCAGGAAGGACAACAAAACGCGCATAATATACAAAGCAAAGGCTACTATGGACATGATGTTCAACCGCCAAGGGCACTAAAAAGTCAGGAGCAACCACGACAACCTCAAAATGCTAGGACTTTCGCTTTGAACTCCCTAGAAGAAGGAAAGAACAAGGGAAACCTTGAAGGTACGAATAAACCGCTTAGAACACTTCTTATTAGTGATTTAGTATAAATAACATCTAATATTTTAACTCTAAGGCCTATCCGATCCTTTAGAACAAAGAGAAGATAATGAAGTAGCCATAATGAAATTAGCTAAGCCCGCATAAAGATTTATGATTACCAACTACAGTTTCTCTAACTTTAGAATTCAAGTTTAAACCTGATTAAGATCACCATGAACAACCTAGACATTATCTATTACGAGTCATTTACATAATTTTAGGAACGAATTAATTATTTGAATCAATTAGTGAATGAAAATTTGTTTTTATCGATTGAAAACGATATAAAAAGTTACATGGACAGTTGACACCGTTAATTATATTATAGATACGAAAAGGTTAAACAACATGAAGAATTTCTAGGTTCTATCGTTTACCTGAATAAGGAAAACCTGATTGGTGGAATAATTGCGAACGTGACAGTAGTGTAAGAATTTCAGGATGTGTTATAGATAAGTTATTAATGTAGCCATTAGAAACACTAGTAGAATTTAAAATTAACTTGAAACTAAGATAAACCTTGATGATGGAAGGCTTTAACTCGGCAAAGAATGACTAGGATTTTTTTTTAATTTATATAAATATGGTTATATAGGACATTTTGAGATTCTAAAAAGAATATGCTCAGTAGTCTATAGATTGACCTACCACCCACCATGACAGATGTGCACCATGAGGTAAATGTCTCATAATTAAGTAAGTGTGTTTTAATCAAAAGTATGTGAAGTGATCCTTGCATAAGATCCAAGTTACAATGAAAAGCTAATGGAATTATGTGCCATAAAGATTAAGTTTTTGGAAGCAAGTAGAATGCTCTCGTGAAATCGTTTTAGAACTACCAAGGTGAAGAAGAAGTTAAAGGAATGCTTGGGCATAAGATGAAACGAAATATCCTAATTTATTCTCATAGGATATAGAAATTTCGAGACGAAATTTATTTTAAGGAGGGTAGTATGTAATACCCCATTAAATAATTCGTAATAATTATCAAGTTTTATTATTAAATAGGGTATTATATACGCATTTTTTTAAACTCTATTGTTGAGTTTTAATTTCATTATTTAACCAAGCTTGCCAAATCATGGCAAGCTTGAATTTAAATTCGATATTTGATTTCTCAATTGAAATCTATTTTATTTTATGAACTGAATTTTATTATTTAGATAATAAACCTTGTGAAAATAATACAAGTAGCTAGAAATATTATTATGTTCTATAGTTTAATAGAAGTTTAATTATATTAAGGGTACAATAAACATTTAATTGAGTCCATTAACAATACAAATTACAAAAATTTTTGTTAAGGAAATATCTATCAACTATTACAATGAATGATATCAATTTGTACATTAAAACTCTAATAAAAATAAAAGCAAATTACATGAAGAGCAATAAAATATCTAGCCTACAAAGATATCAACCAAGATCTTCTTGTGGACTTCTCCAAACCACACAATGTTTCCACCGACACACCATGCTACTAACTCCACCTTTTTCCACCACACATTCATTCCCATCAATAGCAACACCATGCTCTCATTGCTATAGATATTACCATTTAGGTGATAAAATTTTCGAGAGAGAGACAGAGTTGAGGAGGGGAGATAGCAATCCAAGCAACAAGCCATTTACATTCATCTTCTCCTAGAAGCAAGTAGGTAATTTCAGATTTATTCCTATCATATGTTTAGATTTCTTTTTCATTCTAAAGCATTAAAGTCAGTTAAGATTTGCTTTAGTCTAGAACCACAAGCCTGTTTCAAATATAGAATCTAGAATCACAACAAAATAATCATAGCTTATATAAAATTGATAGTCAACATACAAATTACCTAATAGGGTAACAAGATACTATTATACTCAGTTTAGAAAATTCAAAAAGAAAATTCAGAAGTAGTAATCCTAAACATAGGTTAATTGAACTAAAAAAAAGAAGATAAAAAAAATTAGAAGTTAAATGAAAGCATACCTACTGCTACTTAACTCATCGATAAGGAGGCTACGGTGGCGCAGCCACTGATGGGGGCAGCAGGGACGGTGGGGCAGTAGTCTGTGGTGGCGCTACAGACGGCGGTGTTGCTGAACGAAACACCGAGAATAGCCCCATGAAGACGACAGTTGTGGTCAACCAGTGGGGCACCAAACAAGGGGAGAAAACCAAGGAAGGAGGTGATTGAGGGCTGGAAAATTGGAAAATTAGGACTTATGCCCTAATTGAGCCCCTTTTCTCGAATTAAAGGTAGACGAATCGAGTTTCAGAATGATTGTCGCCATGGTCGGAGAGTTCCTACCAGAATTTTATTTTAAAAAAGAAAGAAATTTATGAATTGTAAAATTATCAAAGTTAGAGATAGGAGAGAGAGAATTACCATGCAAGAAAAAAAAAATGATGCCGGAGCAACGACGAGCTTCGTCGGGCAGCGCTGGGCAGAGGAGACGAAGGTGGCTGCTTGGACGCACTGGGTGGTGTGCGCGCAACCGTGAGGGATGAACAAAAGAGAGAATATGGTTCTGAGATATTTGTATAAAAGAAATAAAAGGATGACGGGCCGGGTCGGGTTTTAGTTATTTGATGGGTTAATTTTAGGCTTGGTAAATTAAATTAATATGTGTCAAGCCCAAAGGTAAGATTAGATGGTTTGAAAGTTATGGATTGATTGAGTAATTAAAATGGAAATGAGATGAAAAAATGATGTAGGCCTTAGTTCTAATATGCTACTCTATTAATTAAGATTTGAGCATAATTAAAAGTTGAACTTGATTTAATCTAATTACATTGGATTAATAAGTTACGAAACCTCGGTTATTAATAATTAATTGGAATTAGTTATTATTTTGGGTTTAAATCTTATATATTAGTGATTAATTATTGAAAGTGTATCAACCTACTCTAAGTAATGTTTTGCGGAAGCTAAAGTAGAACACAAGATGTAATTTTGCGTAGGTTGTGTTAACGAACAACCTACACGGCAGCCTTACGGCCAAAAAGATTAATCAAAACAAGTGTTAGGCTATTACAATGTTTAGCCCCACAACAACATCAACACTCTTACTAAAATCACTACTACAAAAACGCACATACATAACGTTTTTTAACCGTTATGTATGTGCAATAAAAACTGTGTTAAATTTGTGT
>JAPKLX010000994.1:0-30711 GCA_026898415.1 Leonotis leonurus
TTGAGATACGGTGGACAAATTCAGAATCTTTTATAGAAGGTTTCTTTGGTGAATAATTGGGAAAAGATCGCTGAGCTGATGACTCCAGAAAAGAAGAACTTGAATAGCAAGTTACTGAGAGACGAACTATGTGTGAACTTGGCCGAAGACAACACAAAAACACTTGATGGGAATACGCTGAAAGTATGATGGGGCTCCTCTTCATGCTGTCGGAAGAGGTCCATCAATATAAATTTCAACTATCACAATATAACAGAAATGCAAAATGTAAAGGATGCAGCCATGTTTGGTAAGTATGGATAAATATTTTATATACTCTAACACTTTTTTTATTATTGTTAAATCGTAAAATTGGAGAATAAAATCGTGTATTATTCAATAGAAGAGAGTACATATTTATACACAAACTATTGCTAGGCTAAACAAGGAAAGGAATAACCCTAATACAAATTACCATATTTACAAATTATATTCTAACACTTTCCCTCAAACTGGAGCATAAACATAGATTATGTCAAGCTTGTTACACAAATAATCAATCCTAACCCCATTAAGAGCCTTAGTGAACAAGTCTCCTAACTGATCTTCAGTCTTCATATATCCGGTGGTGATCAACCCATTTTTAATCTTCTCACGAACAAAATGACAATCGATCTCAATGTGTTTCGTTCGCTCATGAAATACTGAATTCGAGGCAATATGAATGGCAGCCTGATTGTCACACCACAATTTAGCAGGCATCAAAACTTTTAACCCTACTTCACTCAGAAACTTGTGAATAGACAATATTTCACATGTAGCCTTAATCATTGCTCTGTACTCAGATTCTGCACTTGACAGAGAAACCACCTTTTGTTTCTTACTTTTCCACGAAATCAAATTTCCACCAAAGAACACACAATATCCTGAGGTAGATCTTTGATCATCCTTTGATCCAGCCCAATCTGCATCAGAGAAACTCTCTATTCTATCATGGCCATGATCACCATAAACAATCCCACGTCCTAGTGCTCCTTTTAAATAACATAAAATCTGTTCCACTGCCTTCCAATGGTCGACAGTTGGTGATGACATATATTGGCTTACCACACTGACCGGAAAAGCGATATCAGGACGTGTAACCCTCAAATAGTTTAGCTTGCCAACCAATCTTCGATATCTCTCTGGATCTTCGAATGGTACACCTTCTTTAGTGAGCCGTAAATTCGGAATCATTGGAGTGCTGCATGGTTTGGCACCCAAATTTCCAGTTTCAGATAGCAGGTCGAGTATATATTTCTGCTGAGATAAAAAAAATTCCTTTCTTGCTCCTTAACACCTCAATGCCAAGAAAGTACTTAAGTTCACCCAAATCTTTGGTCAGAAACTTAGTAGGCAAAAAAGCTCTCAAGGCTGAAATCCCGATAGAATCACTACCGGTAATCACAATATCATCCACGTATACGACCAGTAGAATAAGACCACTATCAGATCGCTTGTAGAAAACAGAATCATCTGAGACTGACTGCTTCAAGCCAAATTCACCGGCAGCACGTGTAAACGTACTAAACCAATCTCGAGGACTTTTCTTCAAGCCATACAACGACTTACGAAGGTGGCACACTTTACGAGACTCCCCCTGAGCAACAAATCCGGGCGGTTGCTCCATATAAATTGTGTCACGGAGGTCGCCATGGAGAAAAACATTCTTGACATCCAACTGATATAAGGGCCAATGGTGATTGGCCGCCAAAGATATAACAAGTCGAATCGAAGTAAGTCATGCAACAGGAGAAAATGTCTCAGAATAATCAATGACATAAATCTAAGCATATCCTTTGGCAACCAGACGAGCTTTCAGGCGAGCAACAGAGCCATCGGGATTAACCTTAACAGTAAACACCCATTTTCACCCAATTGGACGTTTACCAGCAGGAAGGTCGACCAAATCCCAAGTACCATTAGCCTCTAGAGCATTCATCTCCTCTATCATAGCATCCTTCCAACCAGAATGGGCCAGTGCTTCGGGGATAGATGCAAGGGTCGAGACAAAGGCTTTGGAGGAAGAGGATAAGTGATTATATGATACAAATGAAGAAATATGATAAGTGCAAGAACGTTTACCTTTGCGAAGCGCAATGGGAAGATCATCGGTCGGTGCAGGATCAGGCGACAGAGCTATTGGTTCATCAGGAACAGAATCAGACGGAGGAGGGACCACATTGGCAGGAGCCGGAGTGGATGGACGACGAGTATAGTGATGAACAATAGGAGGACGAGGCATATGAGAGATAGATGAAGGCTCAAGGGACAAGGTAACGGTGTAGATCAGGAAGTCACAGCTCTCAGGCTCAGGTGGAGAAGTAGAATCCAAAGTGAATGGTGTATGTTCGAGGAATGTGACATCTGCCGACACAAGGTATTTGTTCAAACTGGGACAGTAACATCGATACCCTTTATGGATACGAGAATACCCTAAGAAGATACACTTAACAGATTTGAGATCGAGTTTAGTAACATGAGGACGAACATCCCGGACGAAACAGGTACTCCCAAATACTTTAGGTTCGATAGGGTATAATGACTTAGAGGGTGGTAGAGTGAAGATTATGTAGGAAAATATGAAGAAGGAAAACACCGAACACTCAGAACCGAACTCGGTTCTGCCACAGCTAATTGCCGCAAATCAATAATCTCCAATAATAATCCAACCCTAGTTTAATGACATCCTTAAATACTACTACTAATTACTTGTTCTTTAAGAAAGAATTTACCAACTAAATAACTAGCTAATAATAATAATAAATAATACTCCCTCCGTCCTGGAAAGTGTTTAACACTTTGACTTTCACGGGTTTTAACAAAAATTGTTGACTTTTGTGTAGAGTGTGTAAGGAGTGTAAAAGGTGTAATGAGTGGAGTGTGAAATGAGTGTAAAAGTAGGGTTAGTGGAGGTTGGGTCCCACATGATTTATAATTTTTAATTGGATTGTGTGTATAGAATAATTACTATAAATGGAAAGTTTGAAGTGTTAAACACTTTGGTGGACAGCCTAAAAAGGAAATATGTTAAACACTTTCGTGGACGGAGGGAGTAACAAATAAGCCCAACACTTAAATCAGCCCACGGCCTGCTTCTTCCTGCGAGAGTAGACTTTGATCTGCTGCTGCACGCTATCAACTCCCGCCTCCACCAGAACAACCTTGTCCACAAGGCGAGAGTGCTCCGGAAACTGTCCCTCCAAAACCTCAACGTCTTCTCACGAATTCTCATCTCTTTCCAATCCCTTCCAACGCACTAAAACTTGCTCCGCATCCATATTATTACGCCTCAACCAACGACGACGCAATATATCCTCCGGTACGAACAGAAGACCATCATCAGACAGCCCCTCCGGCAATGACGCCGCCAACACGCCAGACCCCACCGCCGGCTTGAGCAACGATACATGAAAAACTGGATGAATCCTCGACTTTTCCGGCAACTTCATACGATAGGCCACCTTCCCAACACGCTCCAACACCTCAAAAGGACCAAAAAGATGAGGAGCGAGCTTGGCATGTGAAATAGCAAACAAATTGCGCTGACGATAAGGCCGAAACTTGAGATAAACCTTATCCCCAACCGCAAACTCCAGATCACGACGATGCTTGTTCTCCTCGCGAACCATGCGCTGACTAGCTCTCTCCAAATGCGCCTTCAACCGGGCCAAGCTATCATCCCTGGCGTGCAACTCTTCAGCCACAGCTTGCACACGAATTTCTCCCGGAAGGAACGGCACCAATAGAGGCGGTGGACGACCATACAACGCTTTGAACGGTGTCATACCCGCGCTGGACTGGAAACTAGTATTAAAACAGAATTCCGCCCACGACAACCACTTTGCCCAACTCTTCGGCCGCTCAAAAGCAAAACAACGCAAATAAGTTTCCAGACAACGATTCATTACCTCAGTTTGACCATCCGTCTCTGGATGATACGACGAACTCATCCTCAACTTTTTTCCCATCGCTCGAAATAGCTCAGTCCAAAACGAACTAAGAAACAACAGATCCCTATCAGAAACTATGGAATCAGGAACCCCATGTAAACGTACCACCTTTCGCACAAACACCCCAGCTACCGTCTTGGCCGTGTACGGATGTCGAAGGCCCATGAAATGGCAATATTTGGAAAGCCGATCCACCACAACCATGACACAATCAACCCCCTCAGAACGAGGTAATCCCGAAATAAAATCCATACTCACATCCGTCCAAACTCGTTCTGGAATACGCAGCGGTGTGAGTAACCCCACAGGGCTCTTCGTCTCGTACTTGTTGCGCTGACAAACATCGCATGCAGCCATCATAGCCGTCACTGCGTCATACCCGACCAGTATAGATTTGTTGCCATCCTCCTATACGTACGAAATGCCCCCGAATGACCCCCAGACGGCGTAGCATGAAACTCCTCAAACAGTTGCGGAATCCAGGGTGAATCGGCCGGCAACACTACCCTTCCTTTATAAAACAAAGTACCATGTCCCAAGGAGAAATGCTTCGGCGCACTCTTACCTTCCTTCAAGGCATCGATGATATGGGCTAAGCGCGGATCACTGGCTACCATCTTCTGTAGCGCCTCCCAATCTTTCCACCTTGGCGTCATCAACGCTGCTAACTCCCCTTCATCGCTATCGGCGTCCCCAGTCACAACCTCATCCTCATCACGTCTCGACAATGCATCAGCTGCCTTGTTCAATCTCCCTTCCTTATAAACCACTTCAAAATCAAAACCCAGTAATTTGGCCGCCCAATTTTGTTGTGCCGGAGTCGTAAGTGCCTGCGACAAAAGTTGTTTCAGGCTACGCTGATCAGTACGAACCAAAAATCGCCTGCCCAACAGATAAGTCCGCCAATGCTGTACTGCCAACACCAAAGCCATCAATTCCTTCTCATAGGCAGACTTTGCCAACAGACGACCCGACAAGCTCTTGCTAAAAAATGCCACCGGTCTCTTCTCTTGCATCAAGACTGCACCCAGCCCCCGTCCAGACGCATCACACTCTATCTCGAACGACTTCAAAAAATTTGGCATACATAACACCGGAGCAGATGTCAAAGCCCTCTTGAGAGCTTGAAACGCCGACTCTGCCTCCTCAGGCCACGACCACCTTTTCGATCCCTCTTTCTTTAGCAATGAAGTCAACGGGGCTGCCAGCTTCCCATAATCGCTAATAAAGCAATGATAGTAGCCTGTTAATCCAAGAAAACCACGCAACCCTCGCACCGTTTTAGGCGTCGGCCACTTCAACACATCTCCAATCTTGGCAGGATCCATCTGTACTCCAGCACGAGAAACGATGTGACCTAGATACTCCACCTGCCCATGCCCCAACACACACTTCTTCAGATTAATAACTAATGAATTCTCCCGAATAATCTGAAAAACCGTCCTCAAATGGCTCAAATGCTCCTCCCAAGAAGAGCTGTAAACGAGAATATCGTCGAAGAAAACCAGCACAAACTTTCGTAGAAGAGGGCGAAAAACATCATTCCTTAAGCATCGAAAAGTGGCTGGAGCATTCGTCAACCCAAACGGCATTACCAGAAATTCATAGTGCCCAGAATGGGTACGAAAAGCCATCTTCGGCACATCCTCCGCAGCAATCCGTATCTGGTGGTAGCCGGACCGTAAATCGAGCTTGGAGAAGATACTCGCCCCGTGTAATTCATCCAGTAGCTCCTGAATCACCGGGATAGGGTACTTATCGGGAATGGTGAACTTATTCAGTGCCCGATAATCCACACAAAAACACCAAGATCCGTCCTTCTTACGCACCAATAGAACAGGGCTCGAATAAGGGCTGCTGCTCGGCTGAATAATCCCCGCAGCTAACATCTCCGCCACTAACTTCTCCATCTCGTCCTTTTGAAAGTGGTTGTAATGATATGGCCGTACTGACACCGGTGGTGTTCCCTCCTGTAGCACAATCATATGGTCGGTCGAACGGATAGGAGACAACCCTTCCAAGGGCCTCGTGACTGTTGGAAAATCGGCAATCAAATTCTGCAGTGCCTCTTGCTGCTTCGCCGATAAGGAGGATGCATTCTGAAACTCCGTGGCACATATCTCCAGCACAGCCATCAGCAACCACGCCTCGTCGTCCACCCGGAACGTACGCAGCTCCGATCGCGCACACTCCCGCCGCGTGAGGGCTAGATCCCCGATGACACGAACACGTTGATCTCCAATCATAAATTCCATTGAAAGCCTCGCCCAATTTGTTACCACATCACCAAGCTGGGTGAGCCACGACATTCCCAGAATCAAATCGACGCTGCGTAGTGGAACAACGAAGCATGTGAGGTGAAAAACGTGATCCGCCACCACCACCGGCACATCACGGCATGCTCCCTATGACCGTTCCCTAGTATCATTGCCCAGAATGATGGAAAAACTGGCTGATGTATCGACCGTGAGTTGAAGCTCGCGCGCCCGCTGCTCGGAGATAAAACAGTAACTAGCTCCACTATCCACCATCGTGAGTAAGCGATGATCTCCCACCCAAGTGAATAACTTCAACGTCTGAGACCCATCGATGCCTTGTGCGGATAACTTGGAAAGTTGTAAATCCGGTTCCGGTTGCTCCACCAACACCAGAACGTCGTCGAGAGGATCCGGAGGCTCGACGTGAGCAGGCCCGGAATCCTCATCATCGGCATCGAGAATGAGCGCGAGCTATTTAGGTGGACACTTATGGAGTGGCCCGTACTTGCCACCACATCGAAAACACAAGCCTTTAGCATGATATTCTTCTTGCTGCGCAACGGAGAGTCGTCGTGAGTTACGTGTTAGTCAAAAGAAGCTTTTCAAAAAGGGTGGCTGGGCACACCAAAATTGAAGAAAAGAGGAGCCGCAACTTTATTTGTTAGTCAAAAGAAGTTTTCAAAAAGGGTGGCTGGGCACACCAAAATTGAAGAAACAGGCAGCCGCAACTTTTGTTACTTGTGTACACCATTTGCCTATAAATACTAGCATTCTGCTAGTTAGAAACACCAACCCAACACAGAACACCCAACACATCTGTATCTGTATCTGTATCAGTAAATCTGTAGTCGTCTCTGTCATAATAAATATGTTCTCCGTTTTCTGCCCGGGGACGTAGCCAACACAACGTTGGTGAACCACGTAAATCTGTGTCTCTTTACGTTTCTGTTTGTTTCGATTACTCTATTACCCTATTTCGTTACAACAAACTGGTATCAGAGCTTGTTCTTTTTCAATCAGGAATCTGAATTCCGCATCTGTTAGGGTTTCCTTGAGTAAATCGGAGATGTCTGCTCTAAACGTGAAGGTTGACAAATTCAACGGGAGAAATAGCTTTGGTTTATGGTAGATCAAGATGCGGTCGTTGCTAAAGCAACAGGGCTTGTGGATGCCGTTATCTGGAAAACCGAAATCTGATGACATGAAAAATGAAGAGTGGGATACCCTAGAAGAAAAGGCCAACTCGACAATCATGTTGTGCTTGTCTGACGATGTTATCATCGAAGTTGCTGATCAGGAGACTGCTGCTGGCCTCTGGTCGAAGTTGGAGAGCTTATACATGACGAAGTCTCTAACAAATAAGTTGCTCCTGAAGCAACGTCTGTTCCGATTACGCATGAAGGAATGTTCACCCCTTCGGGATCATCTGGAAAATTTAAATAAAATTTTGCTAGATCTGCGTAATGTTGATGTTCAAGTAGAAGATGAGGATGCTGCATTAATTTTGTTGGTCTCTTTGCCTGAATCTTATGAAAATTTTGTTGAGTCTTTCATGACTGGTAAAGAAGATCTGTCTCTAGAATATGTTAGATCTGCTCTGCGTATCAGAGAAGATCGTCAACAGGCAACTGTTTCTGGTTCTGCCACAGAAAATCAGGCATCTGGGCTATTTGTTGCGGGTAAGGGACAGAAGAAATCTGAAAAGAAGTCGAACTTTAAAGGTTCAAAATGTCCTAAGCCCGGAGACATCTGCAACTACTGCAAAGAACCGGGTCATTGGAAGAATGACTACCCTAAGAAGAAGAAGAAGCAGGACACGAAAGAAGCTGATGGGGATTCTGAAGAAGATCTGGTCTTGGTTGCAGATGAACAGTCACACAGGAATGATGTGTGGATTCTGGATTCTGGAGCATCATACCATCTCTGTCCTAACAGGGAGTATTTCACTACTTACGAGCAGATAGATGGAGGCAACGTTTCCATGGCCAACAGTGTTGTCTGCAAGGTGGTTGGAATTGGCTCGCTCAGGATAAGGACGCATGATGGGGTATTCTTCACCTTGAGCAATGTCAGGCATGTTCCGCAGATGACAAAGAATCTGATATCTTTGAGTGTTCTTGACAGCAAGGGTTTCAGTTTTAGAGGTGAAGGTGGAGTTATGAATGTCTGTCGAAGTTCGAAGGTGATTCTGATAGCCTTGAAACGTGGCACCTTGTATATTCTGCGAGGTTCTACTATGAGAGGTTCTGCTGATATTGCATCATCCGAGGTTCCGACCAAGGATATGACAAAGCTATGGCATATGAGGCTTGATCATATGGGAGAAAGGGGGATGCAGATTTTGTCAAAGCGTGATTTTCTCTCTGGACATGAAGTGCAGAGTCTTGAATTCTGCGAACACTGTGTATTTGGGAAGCTTCATCGCAGCAAGTTTCCAAAGAATGGTGTTCATCAGACCAAGGGGACACTTGACTACATTCATATGGATTGTTGGGGTCCGTCACATGTTGAATCTATTGGAGGTCACAGGTACTTTATGTCAATGATTGATGACTACTCGAGGATGACTTGGGTGATTATGATGAAGCATAAAGGTGAAGCTTTCAAGAGGTTCAAGCAGTGGAAAGTTTTGGTAGAAAATCAGACTGGGAAGAAGATCAAGTGATTGAGAACTGATAATGGTCTGGAGTTTTGTTCGTCTGAGTTCAATGAGTTCTGCAAAGATGAAGGGATTGCTCGACACTACACCATTAGATATACACCGCAGCAGAATGGTGTTGCAGAACGCATGAATCAGACGTTGCTGGAGAGAGCAAGATACATGCTCTCTCATGCTGGTTTGGCTAGAAGTTTTTGGGCAGAAGCCGTTAACACGACATGTTATCTAATCAACCGTGGACCTCACACTGGCATTGGATGCAAGACACCTTACGAGGTATGGTCTAATAAACCTGCAGATTATTCATTGTTGAAAGTTTTTGGTTGTACTGCTTACTATCATGTGAGTGAGGGTAAATTAGAGCCAAGGGCTAAGAAGGGTATATTTGTTGGTTTCGGGGATGGAGTTAAGGGTTATAGAATCTGGTCATCTTCTGAGAATAGAGTTATACTCACTAGGAATGTGGTGTTTGATGAAAATTCTATGCTTAACTATGTTGTGAAGTCTATCGGTGTAGAAAATTGTAGTAGTATTGATAAACAGGTGGAGTTGCAAGTCACTCACGATGAGAGTGAATCACAACTCCAAGGTGGAGAAGATCAACATACTACTGCTGAAGATACTACTGTTGAAACTACAGAGTTTCAACCGGAAGCTCGTCAAAGAAGCATTGCTGTTGATAGAGCTAGGAGAACAGGTGTGAAGCCTCCGCTGAGGTATGGTTTCGAGGATATGGTAACCTATGCATTACAGGTTGCTGATGAGGTGGAAGAGGAACCATCTGCAAATGAACCATCTACATACAAAGAAGCTGTTTCAGGTGGTGAGTCTGCTAAATGGCTCGCTGCAATGGGTGAAGAGATGGAATCACTTGCAAAGAATCTGACTTGGGAACTGGTCAACCGACCAAAGGAGAGGAAGATTGTTACTTGTAAATGGATCTTCAAGAAGAAGGAAGAAACCACGGATGCTGGGGGTGTTAGATACAAAGCTCGACCAGTTGTAAGAGGGTTCACGCAAAAGGAAGAGGTGGACTATAATGAGATTTTCTCACCAGTGGTCACTGGTCAGACACACTTCTATCAGAGTGTTACTAGCAATGGTTGCACAACAGGATTTAGAACTTGAGCAACTAGATGTGAAGACGGCTTTTCTACATGGATTGCTCGAAGATGATATCTACATGACTCAGCCAGAGGGGTTCGCAGTTCTGAGGAAGGAAGATTATGTTTGCAAGCTAAAGAAGTCCTTATATGGACTAAAGCAGTCTCCAAGGCAGTGGTATAAGAGGTTTGACAGTTATATGATCAAACTGGGATACAGCAGAAGTCCGTATGATTGTTGTGTGTATCACAACAAAGCTGATGATGGTTCGATGATATATCTTGTTCTGTACGTGGACGATATGCTTATAGTTGCGAAGTCCAAGTCTGATATTGAGAAGTTAAAGGCTCTTCTCAGTGCTGAGTTTGATATAAAGGATTTGGGTGCTGCAAAGAAAATTTTGGGCATGGAGATTTATAGGGAAAGAGAACAGAAGAAGCTTTTCTTGTCACAGAAAAGCTACATTGAGAAGATTTTGTCAAGATTTGGCATGTCTACTGCTAAGCCTATTGATACTCCAAGTGCTGCAAATATCCATTTGACATCTGACTATGCACCAAAATCTGAAGCTAAGCAGGAGTACATGTCTCGAGTTCCATACTCTAATGCAGTAGGGAGTCTGATGTACGCGATGGTCTGTACTAGACCAGACATTGCACAGGTTGATAGTGTTGTCAGCAGGTTCATGGGACAACCTGGAAAGGAGCATTGGCAGGCTGTGAAGAGGATTTTTCGCTATCTGAGAGGTACGTCTGATGTTGGTTTCATTTATGGAGGTGATACTCATTGTTCTGTGACTGGCTATTCTGATTCTGACTATGCTGGAGACGTTGACAGTAGAAGATCGATGACTGGTTATATTTTCACTCTTGGTGGTTCTGTTGTAAGTTGGAAGGCAACTTTGCAGGCTGCAGTTAGTTTGTCTACAACTGAAGCAGAGTATATGGCATTGACAGAGGCTGCGAAAGAGGGAATTTGGCTGAAAGGGCTAGTTGGTGATCTTGGTCTACATCAAGAGCAAGCTGTTGTGTTCTGTGATAGTCTGAATGCTATCTGTTTAGCCAAGGATCAGGTCCATCATGAGAGGACCAAACATATTGATGTGAGGTATCATTTTATGAGAAATGAGCAGAGAATCAACGTGATGAAAGTAGGTACTGCTGATAATCCTGTTGATATGTTCACCAAGCCGGTCCCACATAGCAAGTTTCGACATTGTTTGGACTTGCTTAACGTCATGAGCTATTAGTTGCCCAAGGAGGGCAAATCTGAGGCAGGAAAGGAGAAGTATGTTTGTCCGGCATTGTAATGATGCATCTGCAAGAAAGATTCAAGTCAAGGTGGAGATTTGATCCCTGGAGTGGGTATGTAGGCAACCATGGTGTAATGGTGCAGCTCGTGCGGGTATCAGTCTTTTGTGAATGATGCTCGTGTTCGTCCAACATTTGAGGTTGCATCAAATGATGTACGAGGTGGAGATTTGTTAGTCAAAAGAAGCTTTTCGAAAAGGGTGGCTGGGCACACCAAAATTGAAGAAAAGGGCAGCCGCAACTTTATTTGTTAGTCAAAAGAAGTTTTCAAAAAGGGTGGCTGGGCACACCAAAATTGAAGAAAAGGGCAGGCGCAACTTTTGTTACTTGTGTACACCATTTGCCTATAAATACTAGCATTCTGCTAGTTAGAAACACCAACCCAACACAGAACACCCAACACATCTGTATCTGTATGTGTATCTGTAAATCTGTAGCCGTCTCTGCCCGTGGACGTAGCCAACACAACGTTGGTGAACCACGTAAATCTGTGTCTCTTTACGTTTCTATTTGTTTCGATTACTCTATTATCCTATTTTGTTACAACATTACGTGTAGCTGGAGAAGTAACGGAGCGAGCAGAAAAACTCTCCGAACTAGGGCCCGTTGGCTGCGGCTGTCACGGAGCTGACACCGGGGCACGCTGAAAGGTAGACGTCGAAAATGGCGGCCGAGACGACACCGCCTGGGCATGGCTGGGTCAGGCAATGCGTCGGGCGGCCTTGATGGCCGCAGATACATCATGCAGCTCCAGATCGGGTAACCGATCACGAATAGAGGGCTTCAGGCAGCCCAAGAAAACTCCCAGATACTGCTCGGGCGGCAATGATGGTAGTTGAGCGACGCGAGCTTCGAAGAGAGCGAGATAATCTTCTAATGAACCCGTCTGCCGTGTGAGATGCAGAGCCTCGTACGCATTGACTGTAGAGCTATCTCCAAAACGAGCCACTAACTCCTTTGTAAAATCTGACCAAGAGATCGAAGCTTGTCGCCGAAGTACCCACTGTGCCCAAAACATGGCGTTACCCGACATCGCGATCAACGCCAACTGAACCTTCTGTGGCTGATCCGTGTGGTGGACCAGAAAATACTGTTCTGCCTGAGCTATCCATGGGAGCGGATCTCCCCCATCGAACATTGGTAGATCCATTCGTGGGAACACCTGTGTGGTCGCCAACGTGTGGTTTGTCTGTGGAACGTCGCCCCCGCTGGGGGAAGAATCCGCGTTCTTCTCCATCGGCCGCTTCTCGATGATGGACGTGAGACGCGCTAATTGTCCCATGATCTGATCGAAACGGCCGTCGTGCTGCAACACCGCCATCTCCACCGTGCGCAAGGAGCCTTCTAGGGTATCGACGGAGTCTGCGATTCCACGGGAGTGATCATCAACAAAAGTAACAAAATACCGATAACCCATTTTCGAAATAACAGGACAGGGACCCCAAACATCAGAATGAACCAACTCAAAGGGAGCATCAGCTCGTTTATTGATTTGAGGACTCAAACTAACACAATGATGTTTAGCAAACTGACACGACTCACAATCTAAAGATAATAACCCAGAGAATTGAGGACACAGTTTCTTTAACAGAGGAAGAGAGGGATGACCTAACCGACAATGCGCATCCATAGGAGTGACAACTCCGGCACAAGCTACGGATGGTTGCGTATCAAGGATGTAGAGACCACCTGATTCACGTCCTTTACCAATAATTCGCTTCGTCGTAAGATCCTGCAGCAAACAATAATCGGGATAGAAGGAGATACTACAATTCAGATTACGTGTAAGCTTGCTAACAGACAACAAATTAAAAGAAACATGAGGCAGACTAAGGACGGAAGATAAAGACAGGGAAGGGGTTGGGTGAACAGTTCCAGATCCACGAACAACAGATTGTGAACAATCAGCAAGAGTTACATGATTTATATTTTGGTGAGATTCAAAAGATGAAAACAAATTAGAATTACCCGTCATATGATCTGTAGCACCCGAATCAATGACCCATTTTGTTGGCGAGGAAACAACACAGGCAGTAGGATTACCTGAATTAGCAAGAGCAGTGGCATGAGATATATGTTCCTGATACCGTAAGAACTTCGCATACTCCGTAGCAGACAGAGTAATAGAATCACTCGTACAAACTTCCACATATTTAGTTTGTGCATCCATATCAAAACAAATCTTGTAAAGCAGAGAAAACACACCCAAATATACCAAAATATCCAAAATTATCCAAGGAAAATACCGAAAACACAATGAAGAGGTGGCGGAATCGAAGGAAATAGAGATTGCAGTTGCTGGGTAAAATCTGTGCAGTCGCCGCCGATTGGAGGGGCGTGTGTGGGCTCCACGCGCCGACTCCGGCCACCGGAATTTGACGGAAGGTGCGGGGGAGAGTGGTGAAGCCCCCTGGACAGGCGGTGTAGCCCGGTGGTACTAGAAGTGGAGTAATCGTGCGCGCCGCGAATCTGGAGCAGAACAGGCGCGCTAACTTCGCGCCTCTCCTCCGCCGTGCACGCGCCGGTGAATGGCGCCGGAGTGGTGGCCGTAGGTGCGCCGGGAAGTGGCGCTTCTGGTGGGGCCGAAGGTGACGGCCAATTTAACTCCGATACGAAATGGGTGGTTGCACACTCCAACTGTGCAGAAACCCTAGTTCCTCTTAATTTTGAAACCCTAATTTCGAGATTGGGATCCCTAATGGCTAACCCTAGAATTCATTGCTCTGATACCATGTTGAATCGTAAAATTGGAGAATAAAATCGTGTATTATTCAATAGAAGAGAGTACATATTTATACACAAACTATTGCTAGGCTAAACAAGGAAATGAATAACCCTAATACAAATTACCATATTTACAAATTATATTCTAACAATTATAAACTAAAACTGGTTGTGAAATAAAGAACGAGTATCCATAGATGTTAAACATTTCTTTTTGCAAAATAAGACATGCTGATAGATTAGCCAGACAAACCAGTGAATTCTTAACTTAGTTAACTAAAAATTAAAATATGATTCACTTATAATATAAATACAACAATTAGTAGTATAATTTCTTTTCTTTTTTTGATTCGACAAAAGGATGTAAGCATTTGATATAAAAACACTTTTTATTCTTTTCTTTTCATCAACACAAATATCTAATTTATTTATATTTTGAGATTACTTACAAGAAAGTAAAATTAGAAAACTTGATTATAAATATGAAATGACAGCACGAAATTTTATCATTTTTGATCTTGTGAATATATGTTTTAATTTATCATAATATGTAATAGAGCAACGAACTACATTTTAATTTTTTACATGAATCGTGTGTATTTGAATAAAGTAAGTAAATATTTGTAAACAAAGACAAATAAACACATAAAAACTGGAACTAACCTTTAGATTTTAACGAGGCTTCCAAAATATCTTCAATGTTTATATGAATACCTTTATTAAAACAAAGTCAGGAAAAAAACATGTTAACAACAGAAATTGATAAAAGTACAACATTTTAAAATTTTCTTCGGCAGAAAAGAACACATAAGCAAATATATACAAAGGGTAGAAATCAGAAAACATACCCTATTCAAATGTGCATTAATGTAGTTCTCCGCGAATAATACTTGCAGTACTTTGTGGATATGATACTTATTCCTATAAATAATGATTCTAAACGATTAAAAAGAACACATGATCGCACTATTTTACACACTAAAAATAGGTATAATATATGACAAGTCGAGTATCGTATCAACAGGGACTGATAACCGAAAATACACTGATTAATCAACACAAATATCTAATTATTATCTAGGCAACAAAATCAAGAGGTGATTATGAATGATGATAAAAACACCAGATAGTGATTAAACAAAGATATGGGTAACAAATTGATACAAGAGGATTCCAGGGGAAATATGCAGACGCTAATTCAATTAACGGATTCAATCATTAATTCTAACTACCAAATTTTAATCCTAATGCGTGTGAAAGTTCGCATAGATAATCATATACTCCTGGATCGAGCAGTCTATGATAGTGGGCTAATTTAATTCCTATCTCCGCTAGGTCTCAAGAGAATTAAACTAGTTACAAAAAGCACACGAAGAATATCCTCCTACAGTTCTCCTATCTCCGATCAGTCTCAAGAAGAAACATGTATTGCAATCTTTGGGTTCGGCTATGAATTCAATTCCGGATAAGACATCAAAAACATAACTTGCACGCAATAATAATGGCCAGTTATCACAACATGATAATGAAAATCATAAATCACAAACAAGCATCAGAAGGAAAACTAGAAATTAATATTACGAATCCATCAATCGAAATAGGTCGTTACAAATCCCCTAGAATCACAAGTAAACTAGCTACTCATAATCAAACTTAACAATGAATCGAAATATAAATAAAACAACATGAACCCCTTTTTGAAGAACTGCAACTTCAGGTTGTCGAGCCTCTATCACGAACTCTTCGCCAAGAGTGTAGAACAAAACTCCAAGATCCAACTATAAAACTATAAAACTAGCTAGAACAATAATATGTAAAACTCAAGTGTATGAAAAAATGCTCTAGGGAGGCAAAGGTAGAATGAATGTAGACTCCCCTCTTCCCCCTTCCAAGTAGTCTAAAGTATGCCAAGAGTTGGTCTACAAACGTGTGTGAAGAGAATCAGTATGAGAATACATGAGGGATATTTCAAAGATCACGCCAAGATTTCACCATAATTGTCAAAAGTTGCCTGCCAGCGACCGCTGGTGTCACGCCCTGCAGGATGGGGCCTATGCGGAATAAGAATTCAACGAAAATATAATTGAGAAATATTTCATAACGACAAAGTAATGATTAACAATAGAAGAAGAAGAAGGGTAAACTCCAAGATTTTGGACACTCTAGATATGACACGAGTTCAATGTATGAAGACATTGAACCGTAAACATTGAAATAAATAGGATCAAAAGTTGAAAGTTTTATATTGACGGTCAACATGATAGACCATGGGTTTGGATAATGAGGGTCATCAATAAGATGAAACCGACTAGCAGCGGAATAAATAACAATATGACATTCATCTCACCAACGTAATCGACATATATGAATAAGACTCTCGATGAGGCCCACCTCGTTGCCAGCTCATCACCGTCCTCCTAAAATCTGTAAAAACATTTGAAAAAAAATATTTTGGGCTGAGTACTAGTGTACTCAGTGTGAGTCGTTGCCCTACTTTTTCAGTGAAAAACAACATAAATCGTCATTTAAAGAATATTACATGCCCAACCATATGATGCATGGCGTTTCAAAACAAAAGCCCACCATACACATATGAAAACATACATTTTACCATCATATCGAGCTCGTCATCATTCTTTGCTCATTCATTGTGTTCCTCATTGCGACTAGACGGGGAAAACCGAAGTCTTCCGCGAATAATGCCCTTTCGCCAAGACCGGGGAACCTGGCCAAGTTCACCCGATCCGGACTTTCCGTGTACACTACCTTAGCCGGATCCGGCTCAAGGCACAATTGTTAACTTACATCATTGGCAGCGCCAATCAATGGGTACGGTAATACCGATCCATCACATATAGGATACACATGAGCATAATAAAACATTTGGCATGTAAATTCACATTTTCATAAAAAGCAGTTCGAGCTTATTAACTCAAAATATCATACTGTAAATAGACCCACACCTGTCACCGATGTATGGAGCTCACATTCCATTGTATATGATAGATGATATTCCTCGGTAAGACCCTACAAGATGAATCTCATGGCTAAGTACAAATTGATAGGCGCTAACATCTTCTCCAACCTTAATCACTTCTAGTGCTTCCTCAACTTAATGTCTAACCATTCTAATGTTGACCTATTTATTACCCGATGATCATCATTTACGAGACTCATCCAACCACTTAATCAAATTTCAATCCGTTTGTAGTCAATTCGAGCGTCAAGAAAGAAGGAGTAAAACTTAGCTAGACTAAACGACTACTTTAAATAATCACATCGTTCGTCAACTTCGAGTAATGACTCGTTTCAACTTAATAGGATTGTGGATTTCTCATTATATTTATTCGAAATAATCATGTTCTAAGTTTCATTTAAAAGTAAAGGAATTCGTAATGACTAATGAGTTGAGATATGTTTGGACTTCCAATTGTGATTCTTAGTGAAAACTTACACAGACACATTTTCGAAAGGAAATTTATCTCAACTATTAAAGATAAATTTGTGAAATTTTTATCAATAGCTTTTCAAAATTTCAAAGTCAATGTTTTTCAAGAGAATATATTCAAAATTCATTTTTAATACCCCTCAAAGAATAAAAATATGAGGGTATACTTTCAAGACCTTTTAAAACGTTTAAAACTTGTATTTTTGTTAGTCTATCAAACGAAATCTAATGAATGTGAAATTTTACAAAAATACTAAAAACATCATAAGGAACATGCCTTAAAAACAGTTTTGAGTTTCATTGAGCCAATAATCTAAAAGAAAATCACATAGTTTCGAAATAATTTTCGCAAGCACACATATTCAAGTTAAATGAGCAGTTGAATTTGAAAAATCATAATAAATCGAAAATAACTCAAATTGTATCAAATCAAATTTTAAAGTGACCATAACGTCTAAAAGTTTTATATTCTGAAAACAAACCACATAAAATCATTTTACTCAATTTTTACCGAACTTTCAAAGTTAGACAAATGCCCAGATTTTCGCAGGATTTGGCAGTTTGTGCAATCATTTTGAAAAATTCATAACAAATCGAAAATATAACAAAACTGAGTGATTCAAGTTGGAGATTACTCCTAACTCGTTCTAGTATTTTATCATGTTAACAAAACCAAAATTCGGATATTCATACTGTACAGAAACGATGAAACAGAAAAACGGGCAGAAGCTTCAACATAAGAATGTAAAGCAAGATTTAGTCTCCTAGTTCATCATGTTTTATCACTAACACAACATCAAATTATTAATCTTCAAATCAAATAACTATATTATCACATACTAACACAAGACAATTCATAATCCTACCATATTCCGGTCTAAATTGGTAAGGAGAAAGAACAATGACTACCTTATTGAAGAACTAAGATAATTGAGTGAAGGTGAAGCTTTCAAGGTGGGCTTGCCGGAGTTTTCCTCTCCTCACCGGAGCTGCCCTCTTCTTGTCGGAGCATGGTTGTGAAAATGGTATAAAGAAGGGGTGAGAGGTGAAGGATGACAATGGAGAAATTAGAAGGTAAGAAAGATCAAACTTACTACCTTGGCCAAAAGTTTTGCCTTGCATGGCTGCCTTCCAGCCATTTTCTAGAAAATCGGACCCTGGAATTGGAATCTACACGTCGAAAGGAAATTCGGAGTGAAATTTGGGCTCGTTTGGTCGCCGGAAAAATTTTCCGGTGACCGGCCGGCGGATGTCCGACAGCTTTCCGGCAGTGAAGGTGCAGAGCACCTCTCTCTAGTCTCTCACTCTATAATTTGGGTTGAGTGAAACAAATGAGGAGGAAAGAGGAAGGAAATGTATATATATCTCTCTCGTCTTAAACTTTAAAAATTCGCCGAGCACTCAAACGATGTCTGATTTTTACGATCTTGGTGTCCACGGGTTCGTCTCGACGAGCTCTATTATTAGGTATTATAATCACGTGACAAGAAAAATTATTTTCCCAATTTAATCATGTGTAAACGTTACCGTTGTAGTCAAACATTTATCTTAAATAATTAAAATTTATAATTACGCTAAAAAAAAATAAAAAAAATCTAATATATTCAAACGAGATTTTCTTAATAATAATAATATTAAATAAAATTTCAAATAAACGTATTGATTTTTCAGAATTTTACAGCTGGCTAGCCAGCGGCCGCTGGCTCGGTGATGGCGCTGGCGCGGGCCAGCGGTCGCTGACCCTCGTTCTCTGAAAATTTTATCTTCTGCAACCCAGCGAGCGCTGGGTTGCCACCGATTGATGGGGCCTTGTTTTCTTCTTTTCGGCTCGTTCTCCCTCGTTTCAACTCCGATTTTTGAACCGTTTGCGCCTACGGACTCCTATTGAGATGAACTTTAATCCTATGCTATCCAAACTTGATGATCTCAAATATTTGTTTATGGCTCTCGGCTTCCAATACGTCTCTATGCTCCGCCAAAACCTATAAAAACTCGAAAAGAAACAACAAAACGTAAAATGAACACAACACACTAAACAACGAAAACAAGCACGAAACACACCAAAACAAAGCAATAAAAGCGAACAAAAGTATCATTGAAATCATGCAAAATGAGTGTTTATCAACTTCCCTAAACTTAAGCTATTGTTCGTCCTCGAACAATGAAAAAGAATGAACGAATATAAACACGAATGGGAGTAAACCAAGATCATTGATGCCTCAAATAAAATTATAATGATAGTCGACTCGAGACACCTATTCAACTCACCCTCCACGGTCAATAACAAAAGCAAGATCAACACTTAAAAACCTACAAGTCCTCACGGGCAAACTGTATCGCTCAACACTCAGCTAAAGAGTAATATATGCAGTGAACACTCAGCAAAATCAATGCAATGCAATGAAACTTACCATAGGCTTGCAAATCGTCTAGTTTCTCGACCGCTTTTAAGTGTGCAAGAGTCATGATCAAATAGGTCTTTTCCTCGGCTTGTAATGTAGGGACATTGGTTAGGGTCAGGATTATTTGGTTAGTGACTCAAAAATTTTCCTAACTCGTTCTGCACAGGTCCTCCATCTATCACGTCAATCGAACTCCACTTGATTCTACCTATTATTTTTCTTTTCACAACTCGAACCTCTTTTGACTTTTCTCTACTTGGTATTCAATCATTTCCAAACTGTAGATGCCCGACCCCTTATACTCCCCTAATCACACACATTTTTGTTCGAATTTTCTTTTTCTTCTAGGAGCTTATAGGATATCGGACACCTATTGACATAGAGACTATGATAAACTGGTTCGCTACTGGTATAGGGTAGACTTTGCTTGCTCCCAACAATTCAACTACCACAAGATGTATTTTAATCCTCCTCTTCTCCCAAGGCTAAGAACAAAACGGCTATAAAAGCTCAAAATAGGGTGCAAGGGGATAACATGAGAACAAGGTAGTGTATGGGGAAAATGTGGCTAATCAAAGATGGCCTAAGATCATCTCACAACTCTTTGCACACACCTGCAGCTTCAAAACAGATACCAAAGCAAGTTCTAGATGTAAAGATCACATGCAAGATCAAAGTCACACCCAAAGAAAGATATATAATGCAAATGTGGCATTATTAAAAAGCTCAATTCCTCACATGGGTCAATACTCGCAGGATTTTTAAATGCTAGAATTACTTTGAAATCTCACGCTAAAAATAAGCCTACAAGGTGCTCAAATCAACAAATTTGTGAAAACGAGTATGAGTTATCATCATTGGCATTTCACTTCAAGCACATGCAATCAATAAATAACACAGTACATAATCGAATGATACAAGTCCAAGACCAAACAACAATCAAACAAACTAGCAAGATACACAATCTATCGGGTGAATCATATATCGTATCCCTCTCCCCCTTCCCCAAACTTATTTTAACACGTAGTGAAAAATAAGTTTGGAGGAAAGACAAAGTTATACGATATAGGATTCACGCTTACGTTGCGGGTTTTTTTTTCCGAATGTTTTTGGATTATATAAAATAGGAAACAAGAAATTAACAAATAAAAACACAATCTAACTACTAAAAAAGGAAAAAAAATGAAAATAATAAACGTTGGGTTACCTCCCAACAAGTGCTACGTTTAACGTCCAAGCTAGACGATACCTCAATCTTTAATTATTGTCTTCGAGTGGAATCACTTGGATACTTCGACAAGTGTCTGATCGGAGGTATTGCTTGAGACGGTGACCATTAACCACAAATGTGGATCCATCCTCTTTGTAAAGCTCGAAAGTGCCATTTGAATTGCACTTACGGATCGTGTATGGTCCCGTCCACCTTGATTTAAGCTTGCCTGGAAATAAACGAAGACGTGAGTTAAATAAAAGTACCTCATCCCCGGATTGAACTCCTTCTTTTTGATGACTTGGTCATGAAATTTCTTTGCTCGTTCTTTGTAAATCCGGGAGCTCTCATACGCCTCGTTTCTCCACTCCTCAAGCTCGAGGAGCTGATATGCTCTTATAATTCTGGCAGCTTGAAAATCCAAATTTATCTTCCTCGTCGCCCAGAGCGCTTTGTGCTCCAACTCAACTGGTAAGTGACATGATTTTCCGAACACTAGTTGGTAAGGTGACATGCCTATCGGAGTCTTGTAGGCAGTACGGTATGCCCACAATGCATCATCCAGATTTTTGGCCCAATCTTTGTGAGTAGTAATTGTCTTATCTAAGATTTGCTTGATCTCTCGATTGGCCAACTCCACTTGTCCATTAGCTTGAGGGTGATACGGTGTTGTGATTTTGTGTCTTACACCATTCTTGACTAGGAGATTCCCTAGCCACTTGTTGTTGAAATGCGTTCCCCCATCGCTAAGTAAGGCTCTCGGTACTCCAAACCGAGTGAAGATATGTTTGTTAATGAACTTGATCACCACCTTGGAGTCATTTGAGGTGGTAGCAATGGCCTCAACCCATCTAGAAATGTACTCAACTGCGAGGAGAATATAAGTGTAACCGCATGATGGGGGAAAAGGGCCCATGAAGTCGATCCCTCATACATCAAATAATTCCACCTCGATGATGCTTGTCTGAGGCATCTCATCTCTTTTTGAAATATTGCCGGTTCTTTGGCATCGATCACGTGCCTTTAAGAACTCATGGCAATCCTTGTGAATGGTGGGCCAATAAAAACCACACTGAGCAATTTTCATTGCCGTGCGATTCGCTGCAAAATGACCGCCACTCGGCCCACTGTGGCACTCCTCAATAATGCGCTGCCACTGAGACTGATGAATGCAAGTACGGATGATCCTGTCTGTGCATCGCCGGTATAAATAAGGATCCTCCCAATAATAGAACTTAGCCTCACATGCAAATCTCTTTTTCTGTTGATAATTAAAGGATGAAGGCATAGCATTGATTGCCAAGAAGTTGACAATATCGGCGAACCAAGGGAGTTCCTCGTGAACTGCTAAAACGCGCTCGTCTGGGAAGTTCTCATTGATGCAAATGCAAGAATCTTCCCCCTCAACTGGCTGCTCAAGTCGAGATAAGTGGTCAGATACCACATTCTCACAACCCCGACGATCTCGGATCTCCATATCAAATTCCTGCAGCAATAGAATCAACCTAATCAAACGTGGCTTGGAGTCCTTCTTTGCGACTAACTAACGAATGGCTGCGTGGTCGGAATAGGCTATCGACTGAGTGCCCACCAAATAAGGCCGAAATTTGTCAAAAGCATAGACAATGGCCAATAGCTCCTTCTCGGTAGTAGTGTAATTCATCTGAGCTGAATCAAGCGTCTTGCTGGCGTAGTATATAACTCGGAAGAGCTTGTCTCGTTTCTGACCCAAAACGGCGCCAACTGCCCAATCACTAACATCACACATAAGTACAAACGGCTCACTTCAATTCGGTGAAATCAGAACCGGTGTTGATACCAAAGCTTTCTTGAGCGTCTCAAAAGCTGTGAAGCACTCATCAGTGAAGTTAAACTTGATGTCTTTCTCGAGCAATGCACAATGCGGCTTCGTGATCTTAGAGAAATCCTTGATAAACCTACGGTAGAAACCTGCATGCCCGAGAAAACTACGGATGGACTTGACATTTGTGGGAGGTGGTAGCTTTTCAATAGCTACGATCTTAGCTCGATCAACCTCTAAACCTGCACCTGAAACTCTGTGCCCAAGTACAATCCCCTCTCGAACCATAAAATGATATTTCTCCCAATTCAAGACAAGGTTCGTCTCTTGACAACGCTGCAATACTTGAGAAAGATTGTCAAGGCAAGCATCGAAGGATGCTCCAAAGACTGAAAAGTCATCCATGAAAACCTCCATAATATTCTCGATTAGCCCATGGAAGATCGCCATCATGCATCTCTGAAACGTGGCAAGAGCATTGCATAGGCCGAATGACATACGGCGAAATGCAAAGATGCCATAGGGACACGTAAAAGCAGTCTTGTGTTGATCTTCCGGAGCTATCACAATCTGATTGTAGCCTGAATACCCATCAAGAAAGCAATAATACTCGTATCCAGCCAATCTGTTGAGCATTTGATCAATAAATGGGAGTGGGAAGTGATCCTTCCGTGTAGCAGCATTCAAAGCTCGGTAATCGATGCACACACGCCATCCTGTAACCAATCGTTTTGCAATGAGCTCGTCTCTCTCATCTTTCATGACTGTCATTCCGCCCTTTTTAGGAACAACTTGTATAGGACTGACCCACTCGCTGTCGGATATGGCATAAATCATGCATGCATCTAACAACTTGAGAACCTCCTTTCGTACTACCCCTTGCATTGCTGGATTCAATCGGCGCTGCGGCTGCGTTTTCGGCTTGTAATCATTCTCCATCAATATCCGGTGCATGCATATAGATGGACTTATCCCTTTAATGTCAGAGATAGACCACCCTATGGCAGATTTATACTGCCTGAGAACTCGCAGAAGCTTGTCAAGCTCGGCTGCAGAAAGTGCGGAGGACACTATAACTGGAAAAGTGTCACCATCTCCTAAAAATGCGTACTTGACATGATCGGGCAGCGGCTTTAACTCTGTCGTAGGTGGCGGAGCAAGTGCTAACTTGTCTGTAGTATTAGCTCCTCCATCAACTGGCATATTAATATCCAAATATGAGATTGAATTTCGCAGCTGCTCTTCGTTAGCTAAAAGCTTAGCTAGATAATCGACCACTTCCTCGCAAGAGCCCTCGAGATCATCTACCTATGGCATCCTCTAGATCATACGGCCTCTTTATCGCATCATAGATAGACAATTTAAGCTTCTCGTCATTAACTTTAAAGGTCAAATCCCCATCTTGCACATCAATCAAAGCACGGCCAATGGCGAGGAATGGTCTGCCTAAAATCAACGGGGTCATCTTGTCCTCCGGCATGTCAAGAACCACAAAATATGCAGGGAATATGAATTTCCCCACCTTAACTAGCACATCCTTGACAATCCCTCGCGGATAAGTGACTGATCTATCGGCCATCTGAAAAGCAATAGTGGTCGGCCTGATTGCTCCAATCGCCAGACGATTGAAGATAGATAGTGGCATCAAATTAATGCTCGCCCCTAAATCACATAGGGCGCGGCTGAAAGTTTGGCCTCCAATATCACAAGCGATAGTAAAACTCCCTGGATCTTTCTGCTTCAACGGGAGCTTACGCTGCAAAACAGCACTGCACTCCTCGGATAGATTTATTGTCTCATAATTACCGAGCTTCCTCTTGCGCAAAACTGCTTCCTTCAAGAATTTGGCATACCCCGGCATATCTCTCAATGCATCCAATAGTGGAATGTTGATGTTGACTTTCTGAAACAACTCCATAAATTTAGTTACTTTGTCATCAAATTTCCCCTTAGCTAGACGCTGAGGAAACGGAGCTGTAGGCGGCTTCAATTTGCTAATCTCCTTAGTCACTTCGGGTGACTGAGACTGCGCATCAGTAGGAGCATCCACCACTGTAGGTGACGAATGTTGCGCGTCAGGGGGTGCTGTCTGGTCCTCCTCAGGTGCATGAGATGTCGTTTGCTTTTGGCATAAGCATCATAAGATTTTCCGCCTCGGAGCTGGATAGCATGGCACTGGTCTTTCGGATTAATCTCAGTATTACTCGGAAACTGACCCTGCTTGTGCTGAGCTGCATCTCTGTTAGCTATCTGTCCAACTTGAGTTTCAACCATCTTCAACTGCTTCCCCATGGCTGTAACAGTATTTTCCAATGTAGCAATCATGTTTCCTGTCTGACTGATGAAGTTATTCTGTTGCAACATCATCTGCTGCATCATCTCCTCCAAAGATGGTTTCTTCGGTTCCTGAATAACTCCATTCTGAACTGCAAATCCCGGTGGAGGTTGTTGTGCATTGTTGGGGTTGCTATATGAGAAATTCGGATGATTCCTGTTGTTCAGATGGTATGGTGGATTTCCTCCTCGAAATTCATTCGGTCTGTGAGATTGATAGTTCTTAGAGTGATAATTCTGCTGATGCACGTAACTGAGGTCTTCGACCTCATTTGGCTCATCGACTGACTGTACTTGCATCTTTCCCTTGCGCTCTGACTCAAACTCCTTTTTCAGAATTGCGAACTGCTCCCTCAGATCATCATGTTTTGAATCCACATCTGCAGCTGCAACTTTTCTGATTGGTTGTCGTTCCATTGGCCACTGATAACTATTTGATGTCATCTCCTCAATGATCCTGCTAGCCTCTGAAACTGTCCTGTTCAATAAACAGCCGCCTGCGGACACGTCAACAATGCTCTTTGTGTGCGTAGTCAAACCACTGTAGAACTGAGTGATTTGCTGCTCCATGGAAAATTCGTGCTGTGGGCACTTGCGTAGGAGACCTCTGAATCGCTCTCATGCCTCAAATAGTGACTCGTCTCCATGTTGGGAGAAGTGTGAGATGTCAGCAATAATCTTCTGAGCCTTCGCAGGTTGGAAATATTTGGTGAGAAATTTTTCGCACAAAGATTCCCACGAATTGATGGTCGTTCGATCCAAGCCCTTGAACCAATCTCTGGCCTGATTCCGCAGAGAGAAACCAAACATCCTCATTCTTATCATGTCTGCAGGTACTCCATTCTGCTTGATAGTATTGCAGATGTCGAGGAATGTCTCCAGATGAGCATTTGGATCCTCTGTAACTCCTCCACCAAACTGGTCTGCTTGCACCATACTGATGAGGGCCGGCTTGAGCTCAAAATTATTAGCATTAATGCTCGGTCCCCATCCTCCTCCTTGAAACTGCTCCGTTGGAGGTCGGTACATATGGTTAAGTGACCTCTGTCGTGTTGGATTCACTCGGGCCATAGTTTCCGCCAGTTGATGCTGAAAGAACTCTATGTGAGCTCGCATTTTCGCCATCTCGTCACTCTGAACCACTTTATCGGTGTGATCCCCCATTGCTTGATTTCTTCTTTCTCTACTCTCCCTCTTATGCGTTCTCTCGATCTCCAAATCAAGCGGGATGATTTCTGCCTGCTTAGATCTCATGATCATGCAAAATCTGTAAAAAGAGAGAAACAGAAACCAATGAAACAGTAGTAAAATGAAATAAAAACAAATGCCTAAATTAATAATCGAATATCATAAAATTAACAGTGTAGTAATCTACACAGTCCCCGGCAACGGCGCCAAAATTTGATCGCACTATTTTACACACTAAAAATAGGTATAATATAGGGCAAGTTGAGTATCGTATCCACAGGGACTGATAATCGAAAATACACTGATTAATCAACACAAATATCTAATTATTATCTAGGCAACAAAATCAAGAGGTGATTATGAATGATGATAAAAACACCAGATAGTGATTAAACAAAGATACGGGTAACAAATTGATAAAAGAGGATTCCAGGGGAAATGTGCAGACGCTAATTCAATTAACGGATTCAATCATTAATTCTAACTACCAAATTTTAATCCTAATGCGTGTGAAAGTTCGCATAGATAATCATATACTCCTGGATCGGGCAGTCTATGATAGTGGGCTAAATTAATTCCTATCTCCGCTAGGTCTAAAGATAATTAAACTAGTTACAAAAAGCACACGAAGAATATCCTCCTACAGTTCTCCTATCTCCGATCAGTCTCAAGAAGAAACATGTATTGCAATCTATGGGTTCGGTTATGAATTCAATTCCGGATAAGACATCGAAAACATAACTTGCACGCAATAATAATGGCCAGTTATCACAACATGATAATGAAAATCATAAATCACAAACAAGTATCGGAAGGAAAACTAGAAATTAATATTACGAATCCATCAATCGAAATAGGTCGTTACAAATCCCCTAGAATCACAAGTAAACTAGCTACTCATAATCAAACTTAACAATGAATCGAAATATAAATAAAACAACATGAACCCCTTTTTGAAGAACTGCAACTTCGGGTTGTCGAGCCTCTATCACGAACTCTTCACCAAGAGTGTAGAACAAAACTCCAAGATCCAACTATAAAACTATAAAACTAGCTAGAACAATAATATGTAAAACTCAAGTGTATGAAAAAATGCTCTAGGGAGGCAAAGGTAGAATGAATGTAGACTCCCCTCTTCCCCCTTCCAAGTAGTCTAAAGTATGTCAAGAGTTGGTCTACAAACGTGTGTGAAGAGAATCAGTATGAGAATACATGAGGGATATTTCAAAGATCACGCCAAGATTTCACCATAATTGTCAAAAGTTGCCAGCCAGCGGTCGCTGGCTCGGTGATGGCGCTGGCGCGGGACAGGACACGGGCTAGCGGCCGCTGGCTAGCCAGCGGTCGCTGACCCTCGTTCTCTGAAAATTTTATCTTCTGCAACCCAGCGAGCGTTGGGTTGCCACCGATCGCTGGGGTCCTGTTTTCTTCTTTTCGGCCCGTTCTCCCTCATTTCAACTCCGATTTTTGAACCGTTTGCGCCTACGGACTCCTATTGAGATGAACTTTAATCCTATGTTATCCAAACTTGATGATCTCAAATCTTTGTTTATGGCTCTCGACTTCCAATACGTCTCTATGCTCCGCCAAAACCTATAAAAACTCGAAAAGAAACAACAAAACGTAAAACGAACACAACACACTAAACAACGAAAACAAGCACGAAAACACCAAAACAAAGCAATAAAAGCGAACAAAAGTATCATTGAAATCATGCAAAATGAGTGTTTATCAACACATTATTCTGAAGAAAAAATACTAGCTAATTTAAAAATAATTAATATAAAATCTGTATAAGTAAAGCAATTGAGGATGATGGCTGGAGGCGTGAGAGAAAGGAGAAGATGTTCAAGGGTTTCTTGATAAATTTAGGGCTTTTTTCCCAATAACACTTAATTAACCAAATAAGTAAGTAAAAATCTAAACTTTGGCCCAAATATTGCAATTTTTGTCAAATTGTTTAGAAATTAACACATGCATTGTATTAAATAAAAACCTGATTTTTGAAATAAAAGAGCTACTAATTGAATAGAAAAAAAAAAGAAAGAGAGAGAAAGTGAGAGAGGTTACCGTGAGGACGGCGACGAGCGGCAGCCAACGGCGGTGGCAGCTGGGCCGATGAGAAGCTCCGGCTATAGACCTGCGACTGGGAGACGAGAGAGAGCCGAGGTTTGAGTATGCTGCCAATTTGAGACGAAAGAGAGAGAGAGAGGGAGTCATCCGAAGGAGAGGGAGAAGGGAAGTGTGGTGTGTGTTGCTGTTTTGGAGAGATAGAGGCAAAGAAGAATAGGGAGAAGGGAGAGATCGAGAGATGGGGGCGGGGGTAAAGAAGTGAAGGTTAGATTTAGGTGTAAGTTTAGAATTAAAATTAGATAATTAAATTTGAACTATTTCTCGATACTCACTTTTTCGCCAAAATCGTCGTGGACTAAAAATTCTCCTTTGCGGAGAAAATCATGAAAGTTCTGCCTCGACTAACAATGTACTCCCTCCGTTTTTATTTAGTTGATACGTTTTATATTCAAATGAGTCTATTATAATAATGAAACGTGTCAACTAAAAAAGATTATATAAAGAAGTATTAATAATACTAACGTGTAAACTGTCGAAAATCGATTGGAAGTTATCTTATATTATAATATAAATATATAATTCTTTTTTGAAATAATATATTTTTAGCTAGCCTATTTTCTATAACATTTTAGGTTTGAAAATTTTAAATATGTTATATTAAAATGATTATTTTAGCTTATTTTTTCTATTTAAAAGTGAAATAAATTAACTAATTATTATAAATATTATTTACAATAATTTATGTTATTTATAAAGTAATGATAAAAAAAATCATATTACCTTATGATGTATTAACATAATTGCAAATTCATGCTACTTAAAAATTATATCGTTGCAGAATATATATGTTACATAAAGACTCATCCAGTGTAAAATTTATTGATACATAATCACTTTATATCGTAATATAAAAATAAAATTTTAAAAATTGACTATTTATTTGTTTGATAAAAATTAATTGTTTGATCAAATTAAATAAATATTAGAATTAATAATATTTAATATGATTATTTAAGATAAATAATAATGTTGTATAGAAGTGATGTTAGATAGAACCATAAAATTATATCATTGCAGAATATACGTGTTACATAAAGGCTCATCCCGTGTAAAAAATTTTGGTACATAATCACTTGGGTGCTATATGAAAAATGCCCTATATTGTAACTAAAAATGAAAAATGCCCCTTTTGTAAGTTCTCTATGAAAAATACCCAATTTTATGGTGAACTTCCTAAATTACCCTTAGTCACCTTTTGTTTTATATAAAATGTGTTAAAAGCAATGTAATGATTGACAAATAATTTGATTTAATCATTGTCAATTTTTTGATTTAATAAGTTCTATTTAAATTGAATTGAAGTTAAATTGGAATTGGGTGTTGTATGAGAAATTACGCTAACACATTAATACCTAATGACTTGTAGAGACAATTTTTATTATTTAATTGTTTTCAAATCAATTTATTTTCTTTGATACCTAATGAATATAAGATATAAATTAATTTACTATTGCATAATTTGTCGAGAGAAAATGTAATTATATTAATAATTGTTATTTGAATTGGATTAAATTGATTTTTTTTTGTTTAGTTGAATTTTATAATTAAATTAGTGTCGATATATGCCTTATGCTCCATTTTTTTAAAATTTAATTTATTCTTTATTTCTAGTTCAATTTTTTAATTGTTTTGGCTAGTAAATTATTCAAAACACCGTCAAAATCTTGTTGTTTTGTTTTAAAATAATGTATATTGGATAATGAAAATGTATACTCGAAAAGGACAATATAAGGTACTACATAGTTTAGTTCAGTATAATCAAAGAGAAAAAAAAATATAACTAGAACCAAGACAAGACTAAGGGGCGTGAAAAGTTGCAATTTTAGTCCTTAGTTTTTGGTACTACATAGTTTAGTTCTTTAATGGGTAAAATATTACTAAACCAATGTTTGCTATTTGAGAAATTAAATTGGTTTTAACACGTGTTTTTAACACATTAAATTTACGTAATTGGAGCAGGAAATTAAATATAATTGAGAGATGAATTGTCCTAAATAATTGAACCACTTTATATCTCTCTTCCTTTCATGCATCAACATATGTCTTCTATCATTGGAAAGTTAATTTCACTACTGCAAAATACGTGAGAGAGAGAGAGGGAGAGAGAGAGAAGAAGAGAAGCAGAAGAAGAAGAGAAGGAGAAGAAGAAGAGAAGTAGAAAATCACGCC
>JAPKLX010002770.1:0-12026 GCA_026898415.1 Leonotis leonurus
TTATTTTTAATGCTGACGACGGACTGGTCCGTCGTCCAGTCCGTCGTTAGGTATTTATTTATTTTTTTTTTATTTTTAATGTTGACGACGGACTGGTCCGTCGTCCAGTCCGTCGTCCAGCCCTATTTAACAGTTGTCTCCCTCCTTTCGCGAAAACAGAAGCTCCTGCACTAAATCCGACCCCCACCGGCGAATTCAAGGCGATCTCGACCTCCCACCGACGTAATACTCCAATGTAAGTTGAATCCTTCCCTTTTACTTCTCCTCTTTTGATTTCTATGTTTTTTTTTTAATTTTGCAATTGGGATGCGAAGCTATCTCGATTCCCCATTTCTTCCTACTGCTGCCGCCCCTCCCGCCGCCCTGCTCCGCCGCCCCCGCCCCCGCCGGAGTCCCGCCAGAAGCCAGAAGCTTTCAGGTAAGCTGCAATTTTTTTTTTTAATTATTGTTAATTTATTATGTTTTGATTGACATTTTCTAATTGTTGTTAATTTTTATAATTTTGTTTGTTAATTGAATGTTAATTAACTAACTAATTTATGTTATTAATTGTATTGTATAAATTGTATGTTAATTGTATGTTAATTGTGTGTTAATTGTATGTTAATTTGTTATTTTTTTATAATGTTTTTATAATTATTGTTATTTCTTATAATTTCATTTGTTAATTGTATGTTAATGTATGTTAATTGTATGTTAAATTTATTAATTGTATGGTAAACAACTATTTTATAATTATTGTTATTTTTTAATTATTTTTAATTAGGTTATATGTGTGATATAGTTAATTATACATAATTAACTAATTAAGTTGAATTAATTAGGGTATTTTATTAATTATAGTAGGTTGAGTTATGTTAAGTAGGATATTGTTAGAGTATTTTAAATTAAAAAATTTACTTATGGTTTAATTTGTTAATATATATATTTAATTTGTTAATTTGATATTAATAGATTTAATTAGTTGAATTATATTTTACTATTGAATTTGTTGATTTATTACTTATTAGTAGCTAGAGTTTATTAGGATATAATTGATTAATTTGTTAAACCTAATTTTTAGTTAATTAATTTTAATTTGTTTAAATGAATAAATTAGTTTATAGTTTAGTTAATTGACTAATTGAATAAATTATTTTCTAAAATACTTAATTAGGGTTAAGGATAATTAATGTAATTAATCCTTAATAAATTAATTAGTTTAGTTAGTGTAATTAACTAGTTTAGTTAATTATAGTTTATTTTTTTGATAGAATTATTGTAATTAATCCTTAATAAAATAATTAGTTTAGATAGTGTTAATGTTAAAGATAATTGACGGATTTGTATACTTGACGTAAATTATGATATCTTAATTTAAATTGTGGATTAATTAGTTTAAATTGTTTAATTAGGGTTTTTTTAATTACGCCTGTCGCTGCCCGACTCCTCTCTCAGCCTTTCCGAGCCGCCTTCTGCCGCTCCGGCGCTTCCCACTTCGGTGAAAGGTAAATAAATTATAATAATAGTACTTATTTAATTACTGAGGTTAATTATTTAAATTTATTAGGTAATTTTTAGATTATTTAGAATTTATAATGAATTAGTTAATTTTTGTATTTAATTTGCTTAATCATGTTAGGTAATTGTGTAGGTTAATTATACTAATTTACACCCAAATAATTTAGAGTAATTTAGACTAAGCTTTGTTCATATTTTCTCTAAGTCTGTTGAATTTCATAATGAGTGAATTTATTGTTTAATTTAAATTATTGTTTTCCGTGACAAAAACATATAATGTATGTTAATTAGTTTATATATGATTGTTTCTAATTTCTTAATTTTCGTAATATAGTATAACGAAATGGATAGTATTTATGACATTGGGATAGACGTAATTAATTTCTTAAGGATCTTCTCCCTTCGGGATAGATTTTGATTACGTCTTAAGGATCTTCTCCCAATATGTGTAATATTACATATGTTGTGGTGGTTTGATGAGATGCATGTGTTGTGATATTTTAATTATTATGTTCGAATGTTTTGATCATGAAATGTATGTTGAGATATTTTCATGATTGTGTCAGCTGGCTGTTGTGATTAGATTTAGTGATATGGGATATTAATTTGGGAGGAATCAACTTCAAATCACCAAAAATGACCAAATTAATTGACCAAAAATAACCAAATGCAATCAATTATTGCAAATGACCGTATGAATAAAATCGCCACCAAAACATAATTCTCAACCTCAGACCATAATTTTCATAATGCTCGTCCTCTATTGTCGTCCACTATTCTACTCCAAATCAACTGATAATTCTCTCCCTCTATTTAACTTCTAATAATTCAACTATCATTTAACACTTTCCTAAGTGAGTCTATGTTTACACATGTGCAATCTTCATTTAAATGTCTAATTTAATAGACCATTAAATAATTTTTGCCCTCTCCGTAACTAATTCAACTTCATTTTACTATGTAAATACTTATTAATATTAATCAGGGTTATAAAAATGAGTCGAGATTGGATGTATCTGCGTTTACTTCCGAACGGGGGATTTAATCCGCACTTCCTTGCTGGGCTTGACGAGTTCTTAAGATTTGCAAGTAGTCAGCCTCAGTTAATGGATGGAGAAAAAATCAAGTGTCCGTGTGTGAAGTGTAAGAATATATACTTTAGAAGTACAGATGTTGTACAGCTTCATCTGGCTAAAAAGGGTTTCACACGGGGTTACGAGATCTGGAGGTTTCATGGTGAAAATGAAATACCTTCATATGCTCAAGAAACACGTGTCGACGTCGAAGTAGAACCCGAGGAGGAGTACGGGACATACCACGCGATGGTTCATGATCTCGGGGGTCCCTCTTTCAACAACTCAGACACAGAGGAAGATCCAAACGCTACAGCAAAGTTGTTGTACGAGTTGTTGGACGCTGCCGATCAAGAGTTATACCCTGGATGTAAGAACCACACTCAGTTGTCTTTTGTGGCTCGTCTGATGACTTTGAAGGCCCGTTCTGGGATGCCACAAAAATATTTCAACGAGTTGTGTGTGTTATTGAATGAGGCATTCCCAGACCACCACAGAGTGCCCATGAATTACTACAGCACACAGAAATTGCTACGGGCAATGGGTTTACCTGTAGAAAAGATAGATTCGTGTAGGAATCATTGCATGATCTATTGGGAGGGGGATTCCCATCTTGTGAATTGCAAATTTTGCAATGAAAGCCGATACAAAGATAGGAGTCGGGGACGTAAACAAGTGTCCCTTAAGAAGATGTACTACTTCCCTTTAACACCTCGTTTACAAAGGTTGTATGCATCTAAAGCTACGGCCGGCGACATGATCTGGCATTCAACCTCAGCTGATGATGGTGTTATGCGTCATCCTGCAGATTCGCCGGCATGGAAGCACTTTAATGTGACTTACCCGGGTTTTGCAGCGGAGCCACGGAATATACGATTAGGACTGTCAACAGATGGTTTTCAACCATTCGGGCAGTCGGGACAACAGTACTCATCCTGGCCTGTTATCCTTACGCCTTACAACTTACCTCCGTGGCTGTGCATGAAAGAACAGCACATGTTTCTCACAGTGCTGGTTCCTGGTCCCCGAAATCCAAAAGATAAGATAGATGTTTACCTACAGCCACTTATATCTGAACTCAATCAATTGTGGACAGTCGGTGCCCATACTTATGACGTATCAAGAAGACAAAACTTCCAGATGCACGCAGCATTGATGTGGACCATAAGTGATTTTCCGGCGTACTCGATGTTGTCTGGTTGGAGTACAGCCGGAAGATTAGCCTGTCCTCGATGCATGGAACAAACAGAAGCATTCTCCTTAACACATAGCCGGAAGCAGTCATGGTTTGATACACATCGCAAGTTCCTACCTTACGATCACCAGTTCAGGAGGAATAGGAGGGCCTTTAGAAAGAATAAGATTGTTGCAGATGATCCTCCGGAGAGGAGATCAGGGGAAGAGATCATTTATCAGATTGAAGATTTGGGACTAGTAAAGGTAACAGAAGATTATGATGATAATAACAAGCGCATCTTAAGACAAGTTACCACTGGATGGCGAAAAAAGAGCATCTTCTGGGACCTTCCGTATTGGAGTTCTCTGCTCATTCGACACAATTTAGATGTTATGCATATTGAAAAGAATGTGTTTGATAACATTTTCAATACTGTAATGAATGTCCAAGGCAAGACAAAAGACACGGCAAAGTCGAGGGAGGAACTCAACCTCTATTGTCACAGACCCCAGCTGATGCGTAACCAATACACTAATAAATATCCTAAGGCATGTTATACACTTGACAAAAAGGAGAGAAAAGTCTTGTGTGAGTGGGTGAAAACCCTTAAGTTTCCTGACGGTTACGTCTCAAATATGGGTAGATGTGTAGACATGAGTAAACTTAAGATGTTTGGGATGAAGAGCCACGACTGTCACGTTTTCATGCAGCGCATTCTACCCATTGCGTTTCGAGAACTACTCCCACAAGCTGTTTGGAAGTCCATCACTGAGTTGTGTCTGTTCTTTCGTGATTTGACATCACGAAACATAAAGAGTGACGACATGGAGACACTTAACAATAACATCCCACTGATTTTGTGTAAGCTTGAACGAATCTTTCCACCAAGCTTCTTCGACTCAATGGAACATTTGCCTATCCATCTAGCTGACGAGGCAAGAGATGGAGGACCAGTCCAATATCGATGGATGTACCCATTTGAGAGGTACTTTATCTTTATCAAACTGAATCAATTGTGTTTAATAATGTTTCATGAATTTTAACTATGCATGGTTTCATGCTTTCTAAATGAATTATTTCAATACAGATATTTAAGAAAGCTGAAAAATAATGTCAAGAACAAATCAAGTGTTGAGGGATCGATATGTAATGCATACTTAGTGGAGGAAGCCACTGCTTTCTGTTCCTATTATTTTGAGGATCATGTAAGTACGAAACATAGAGAGGTGCCTCGCAACTACGTTGGAGGATGTTCTACTAGTGGGGTAGAAGATCAATCAGACTTGCCTTCTGTATTCAAACTTGCCGGAACTGGTTTTGGAAAAACAACGAAAAGATCGTTGGATCCAAGGGAATACAGAGCTGCGCATCTATACGTACTCCATAATTGCGTGGAGATCGATCCATATATCAAGTAATCTTTTACAAATCATATTATACGACTATTTAATGCAATGTGTGGTTTTTATCAACTAATATGTTCTTTTCTATGAAGGGAATACGAATCACATCTCAGACACTCAAATCCATGGATAACTGACATGGACATTGACAAGAAAATGTCTACAGAATTCCCTGAATGGTTTTGCTCCTATGTGAGTCAAACTTTCACTAAGATACTTGAACTTATTTAATTAAGTACTATATAAAGGACATACAACTCCATAACTTGATAAGTATAAACTTTTGTGTGATGTAGGTACAAAATTGTGTAACTGATCCTGTTATGTGGGACATTGCACGTGGACCTTCACCAATGATTACATCATATCATGGTTATTTGGTGAATGGTTACAAATTTCACACGATATCACATGGAACTCACAAAGCAACTATGAGTAGTGGTGTGTGCATAAAAGCGGGTAACTATGGGGACTCGAGTCAGACGGATTTTTATGGACAATTAGTCGAAGTGTGCGAGCTCACATACCCAGGATTACACAATAAGAAGGTCGTTCTCTTCAAGTGTGACTGGTTCGACACCTCTCCGGCCGGTACAAGGGTTGATACACAGTTCAATTTAGTGTCTGTAAATCATACGCGCAGACTTAGAAAATATGAACCATTTGTATTAGCCATTCAAGCTACACAGGTGTATTACTGTTCATATCCGAGTATGAACCAACAGTGTAGAGAATGGTGGGAAGCTTGTTCTATAAAGGCACGGGCCACTATCGACGAGTCTCGAGCGGATGTGTCTACGTTGGAGTCACCGTTTCAGGAGGATGATGACGCTCATGTGGTAACTACTGTTGATGTAGATGATATTACATCAGTTTCCCGAGACGGTGAACATGTAGAAATTGAAGATGATGATGACCACGTGGACTCTGATAATGTCCTCGAAACAGAAGAAGAAGATGACGAGGATGATGAATATCAAGAGGATGAAGCTTCAGATGACGAAGAAGAAGATGAAGATGAGGAGGATGACTATGAAGATGAAAATGAGGAAGATGAAAATTATAACGATGAAGAGGATTCTCCTTAACACTTTGTGTACAAAACTTAACACATTCGAATTTCAAATTATTAATTATAAATGCAACTTGTTAATTATATGTTCAATATAAACCTTCTACGTATTAATTAATAAGTCTATTATGAATCTTATTTATCTATTTATTTTCAACATAATAGATGTCTTACAGTCGGCGAGAGGATGTGGGGACCCCTCGTGGTAGGGGTTCACGACGATCTTCTCTATCCATTGGTAGGGGTAGTTCCCCGGGCTCATCCTCTGGATATGAGTCCGGAACCGGCGGTCTCAGCCACCATATTGGTGGCATACACATAGGCGGTCCGTCTTCTGGCTCCGACGGTGATGGTCAGTTGGAGCGTAGACCCACAGGAGACGTTGTTCTTTCTGTGAGTGAGCTGGGGTACGTAAATGCAACCACATCTTCAATTTTGACAATTATTTAATTAGTTATTCAAAAATCTAACATAAATCAATCTAAAATTACTTATGCAGGGGATTTTACCCGCATGCCGACCCGGCAGATTACATTTGGAAACTATTTAAGATAGTTCCCAACCCGACTGGCTACAGTTGGAAGCTCACGCCTGAGGACGTGAGACAGCGATATTGGGAGGAGTTTAAGGTTCGAAAATTTACTAAAACTTTCAAACTCATTCTTAATTATAACTTATAACTACAATTTCTAACATACATTTTCAATGCTAGAAAAAATTTACTTGGGAACCGGCACTCGATGCCAAGATTCGGGAGTTATGGTATAATAAGATCCGGGAGAGATATAAGGATTATATCTGCGGGATCAAGAGGAGGAGGGATGATCCGCCACCCAGAGGTGGGAAGCCTGGATGGTGGACTGATGATGTGTGGATGGGTTGGCTCGCGTACTGGTCCCGGGATGATGTTGTGGCCAAATCCCAGTCAGCGAGGCGCAACCGGTTGTCTGAGCCTCAGGGACCGGGTACTGGTCCTATCAAGCATAGGGGAGGGGCCAAGTCGGTCATGCAACGAGCTGAGGAGAAGGTACGTAATAATATATTTTAAATAATAATGGTAAGTATGTGGTACAATTTTAATTCATATACACATGTTTCAATGACACGATTCCATTGTGATCTGATGCATAGGGTCGTGAGCGGGGAGTAGCTCCGATTTCGTGCATGTTCGACTCCTTCCTGGACGAGCATCGATACGCGGACGGGACATACACCGATCCGAAATCTGAGGCGATAGCGGTAAGTTTTAATTTAAATCTAATATATATATATGTATTAGATTTTCAATATTTATAATATGTATATATACTAACAAATGTTCATTTCTCGTTTACATGCATGCAGACTGAGGTGTTTCGCCGTGCTGACGAGGAGCGGGCCCAGCTACCCGAGGGGGACCACGATGCAGTCGACATCAACGAGCTGTATCTGGAGGTTCTTGGCGGCCCGGACAAGAAGAAGAGGCTGTTCGGCACGGGAGGCGCGGCGAAGGCCTTGAGAGCTTCCAGATTCGGGGGATCCTCGTCCGCATCACGCCCATCCAGAGACGAGGTCGAGGAGCAGGATCGCGAGCGCCGTGAGTACCTTGCTCAGCAGCAGAGATTGGCTGAGCAGATGGCGGTCATGCAGGCTCAGCATGCCGAGATGATGCGCTGGATGCAGTCTCAGCAGGGAGGTGCACCCTTCTTTCCCTCTTATCAGCCTCCCCCGTCTGATCCCCCTCCCCAGTTTCCTCCTGATGATGACTACGATTCGTAGATGCTACTGATACATTTACTATTATTTTATTTTTTGGTTTGTCGTGGGATGTTACTGATACAAATATTTATTTTGTTCATTATATGAAATCCGCGTGCATTTTGAATTTCATTTGATTGGTTCAATTTTAAATTATTGTTCAATGTTGGATTATGTTTGTATTGTGTGTTATGACACGTTTTAGGTAATGAATAATAAAAAAAAGAAAATTAATTATTATTTTTTTTTTTTTTTTTTTTTTTACCTAGCGACGGACTGCAGTCCGTCGCCAGGTCAACGGTCAACGGTAGTGGGCGACGGACTGCAGTCCGTCGCCACTAACGACGGATTTAATCCGTCGTTAGCTTTCCGGCGCCGTCAACAGTCTCCGGCAGTTTCTGACGACGGATTTTAGTCCGTCGTGGCTAAAGACGGATAAATTCCGTCGTCAGTCCGTCGTTAGCTAACGACGGACTGTGTTTTCCGTCGTCCGGGGGCCTAACGACGATCAAAATGCAGACGGAAAAAATCCGTCGCCAGTCCGTCGCTAAGCCCCCGGGACGACGGATTTCGAGGGCTAACGACGGATTTTTCCGTCGCCAGAATGGGTTTTTTTTGTAGTGACGTAAGGTGAGGTATCCCCTCCCCTCCTTAATAAGGTCTTTTTAGGGGGAAATGAGTTCAATATTAATTTCTAATAGATTGTCCTATTAAAAGTGATCATTTTCCCAAAAAGCAAAAAGTTTTAGCTTTACAATACTTCACTTGTAACATTTAACGGGTCATCCTAAAAAAAGACATTAAGCAGGACGAAGATAATAAAAAATGATATGGCTTCTTGCTGGTTATGTTCATGGCAGAAAGTTGTTACTATTGCAATATAATTTGATGTCGAAAAACGGGTCACTAAGCGATTTGCTCTAGTCTTAACACGATGTAATCTAAGTAATACAAGTGCTTGCGTGATACCTTTCTCATTAGAGAGATTTCAGATCAAAATCTCTTCAATAAATGCAAAATCATGTTCAATAAAAAATTGGTGAAAACGTCTGATACGTTAGTCGTCCGTTAACAACAAGGCGTTAATTGCAGTACTTCATAAATGTTGGGGGAAAATATGAAGAAAACATTAATATTAGGCTATGTCTCTTTGAGTGATAATTTTTTTCCATAAAAATGTGGGATAAGAGTATAATTTCTCTTTAAATCTCTTATTTTTTATCCATCTCTCATATCTAAATTATAATTACATCGTTTTTTTTTCCTTCATCCAACTATAAGGAGGGATAGTGTTATCACTCCAAATTTGGATGGATAATATTATCCCTCCTTAGGATAGGATGAAGGATGAAGGTGAAAAAATGATGAATTTATAATTTAGATAAGATGGATAGATAAAAAAAAGAGATTTAAAGACTAATTATACTTTTATCCCATAATTTTATGAGATAAATTTATCATTCAAAGATAACGTCACCTTAGAGTTTATCGGTCAAGAGTGTCTACTTTATGGCTAACAAAGTAATATAAATTTTAATATAGTTTTTATGTACGTAAAACATCATCAATTTATTGATCCATAAAGATACATGATAATCATTGTAGAACATATAGAATTATTTTAAGTATTTTATATGCATGCATGCATATGTTCTATACATTTTTACCCAAATTTTTTTATCTTTCTTCTCTTTCCTTGTCCCATCGTTTTAGTTTGTAGTTAATTGACATCTATAAAGTTTAACGAGATATTTTCTCTATAAAATAAAACTAAAAAAAATAAAATATTGGATTTGAAGCAGTGTGAAGGTGTCAGTTTGTTGGATAAAATATAACCTGATGGAACTTTTTAGTTTCAGAACATATTTAATATATTTATTAATAATTTATAATTGAATTTAATATTTTTAATAATTCAAAATATATTTGATACGACGGATATAGTTTAGAGTTTTTGCCATTAACACATTATATAACGATTACAATAACAAATTAAAGTAAGATATCATATATGTAAAACACTAACACTTTAAGATTCTATCCTTGAACGTACATGATATATATGTATATATTAGAATAGAACACACAGAATTGCTTTATTTGATGCATGCATGTTATATATATTTTGCATTTTATTTTATTAAACAATAATTAATCTCAAAGACAAGTGCAAATGTTATTGAAACAAAATGGTGTGCCAATGGTGCCTGCACAATAAACTCTGCAATCATTACCAGTCTTGCATGTGGGGGGTTCATCAGCTGCCATTACCACCACCAAACCTGCATGCCCGAAAGAAATAATTTAAATTATATATATATAAAGGTAAGATATATTCGATGAAAATCAACTTAGATACAAACCAGAATATATATATATATATATATATATATATATTACGTATTATTTTGGTGCATTATGTGTTCTAGTTCATTACATCATAATGCATTTTTAAACATTAGTCGACGCATCATTATTATTATTTTAATACATTTTATGCATAAATTAAAGTTGATGTGTTGTTGATTTAGATCGCAGATAATGGTTCATAGTTACTATAAGAGTTAGTTTCGATCTGATCCATTATTTTTATCAATAAAGACAAGCAGTATGAGAACATTAAGAACATAATGTTTTACGCCGAAACTCAAAACAGGTGAAAATCAAAAACATGTGAAAGAATTTGACTACAAGTCGAAAATAGCGTAGAATAGGACTGACTATAAAGAGTCCAATCCCGATAGCCACAACTACATTGCCAAAAGGTGTCAATAAACCAACAATTCCCTATGTCTGTATATAGAGATCATATATGTACCAATTGCTATGAAGGAAAAGGCAATCAGCAAGAAAGAAGTAAAAGCAGAAATAGACTTCATTTTTTGAGAATTTATACTAGTGTTGTGGAATGAAGTGAAGTGAACAATGGTGATTGGTTAGAAGAGATGTATACATGCTTTTATATAAGATGGTGAACCTTAGTATTTAATTCACCTATTTCGGTTTCAAGAAAAATTCAGTAACATATTTAACATGATTAATAATATATAAGGTAACGTAGACGTTTCATTATTCATCGTATTTGTTTCTTGAAATCATACAAAAAGTTGAGTGATAAATTTAATTTAATTTAATTTAAATTTAATACGATGGTAGAGAAACCAATTGAATTTGCATTCGAAAAGAATAAAAAAGAAACAATGAATTTCGTAATTAATATTTCTTTCAAATGTAATAAATGGATAATTCTAATCAAGGAATTTAATTACAGTACATACTAATAAAAATAACAGTAATATCAATAGAATAAATCTCATTTTCTGAAGAAATTATAATTATGTATATAATATAGTTATTCTGGTATAATATAAATTTTCTTTTTTAAGAATTTTGAAAAGATATTATACAATATAGAAAATAGAATATCTATTGAATTTCAAGTATTCGGTTTCACCACTAAGATAATGATGCGTACTTTTACACAAAAAAAATGTTATTTTCATCTTAGAGTGGTTTGCGCAAAATTATGGAAAAAAGTCAACGACTACTAACGTATATAAATAGTTATTTGTCAAAAAGAAGTAAGGATTCAATTCAAATTTTAATAGGGATCAAATGAATGATCATACCATTATCTTTGGAGGCTCCAGCGAAATATAAATGGAGACATTTATTTTATATATTATTATATATAAAATCATATTATTAAGATTGACAACAATTCTTCCAAGATTCCCATGAAATAATATTTTCCCATTTCGAAAACCTATCATTTTATCATAAGTTGTCTTTTTAGCTAAGGTTTTATTTAATACTTAAGATACATCATCTCATATTAATTATCATATAATTATCTAAAATTGATACCAAATAAAAGCTTCCTCTGAGCTACAGGCCCCACCCCGTCTCCACTGGATCTGTTCCCGGGAGTACCCTCAAAAAAAGAAACCTTTCCTCTCCCTAGCCATTCCGGGTTAAGAAGATGTGAAAGCGCGTTTATCTCTATAAGAACGGTATGTTCCGAGGTGTAAAGTAGGAGAGAAGGGATGTCATAATTGGGGTTT
>JAPKLX010004024.1:0-10402 GCA_026898415.1 Leonotis leonurus
ACTTTAGGGTTCCCAACAATTTCCCCCTTGTTGATGATGTCGAAACCACACTTTACAAGAAATCCTATCAGCTTATACAGATCAATCTGGTCTGATTTTCCAGTTTGGTCAAATTACGTTATTAAGTTTATAACGTTTTAGGATTTTTATATGTGTTCTGGACAATTAATTGTTGTCATCAGAAACTCAAGCTGGATTCATATATATATAGAGTCAAAGAGAGTTTTACAAAAATACAAGACAAGAATGAGAAAATGCAGATCATAAAAGATAGAAAATGAAGAGACTATCTGCTCTTTCTCTTCTCCTCCTGTTGCCTCTTTAATTTTGCTCTTGTCTCATCTGATATGAGCTGAACGCTCTCATACACTCCCTCTCTTACTCTAATGTAATCTGGATCTTCAGCATCCACTTTGTACCCTCTGTTTTCTGCTAGCTGGTTTATGAAGTTCAGCAGAAAGGTTTTGTCAGGGAGATCTGTCCCAGGAATAGTGGGACAGGTCCTGAACTCCCTTTCTGGAGCAGTTATCTGGACTTTGGCTTTTGCAGCAGCAGCTCGGATTTCTTCCACCAGATCCTTTGCATCATTTCGATCCATGTACAGATCGAAGGCTTCATTTGGAGTCCCTTCACAGTAAAGGGGTTCTTTCAGAAAATAGCGGCACATTATAAATCCATACTTCAGTCCTTCATATCCTTCCTTCAGATGATCTGGGACCCAGTTGGTCTCTCCCTGTTTTAAAGTTTTGCGAATGGGAGCAGATGAGAACCAGCTGGATCCTGCTTTCTTCTTTTTCTTGGAAGACTGACTCGATCTGGTTGGAGAAAAGGTCTTCTGAGCTTGGAAGGATGGAGAGCTGGCTGGTTTCTTTGCAGTTGAAGTACCAGATCCAGTCAGGCTCTTCTGTTTTTCTTCTGCTGCTTTCTCTTTCTTCTTTTCTTGTGCAGGAGATGACAGCAGCTTTTTCTTCTCAATTCCTTCCCCCTTTTCGACATCATCAATAAAAGATTGAATGAATGTCTTGAGGGAAGTGACCTCAGACTTCAGCTCTGCAACCTCCTTGTCTGATTCAAATCTGCTAGACAGCAGTGCAGTGATGTTGAGGTTGGAGTCATTGATCTGCTTCTGAAGAGAAGCCTGTGAGTTGGCTAGATCAGATTTGATCTCTTCTTGTGCTGCTTTGATGTCGGCAGTCTCATCAAAGTATGAAGTGATGAGGGTGGGAGTTGGGTAGCGCAGATCACGAAGTTTTCTTTCAACAAAATTGATGCCATCAGCTTCAAACTGCCTGAGCAGTGATCTGGTATATGCGTTTGCTTCTTTGATAAGGTCTGCTGTAAGACCATCGGTCTGCTCCTTGACAATGGTGTGTACCATGTCTTTCTCTTTGGCAGCAAAAGTGGTGATAATTCTGTACATCTCCTGTACCTTGAGTTCTGTGGTAGACAGGCTCTGATCGATCTGGGCTTTGCTTGCCTCAGCAGCAGCTCTGTCATCATCCATTTTCTTGCTGATCTCCTCAAGTTTCAAGCGACAGATGCGCCTCAGATCAGTGTCGACCTGGTTGACATGAGATTGCAGATGGTCGTTGAATTCTGTCAGTATGCGTGTGGCTTCATCTTGGACCGTGGTCAGCGTTCCATACATATACTGATCCACCTTCTTAGAAATAAGGTCTCTGATTTGAACATGAGATAGGGATTGATGCTGGTCCATCAATATATCTTCCAAGGTGTAAGTCTGCACATGTATGTTCTGTGCAGCTGCAACAGCAGGAGTGATGATCTCATTTGTAAGCTCGCCTCCTATATTCTGTCCAAGGAGTTCTTCTTCTTCGAGTTCTTCCTCAGTTGGTGCAGGTGGAGTAGTGATCTGCACACCAGTGTCAGTCATGACCTGGTCTGGTGCAGGGTCTGCTATTGCTGCACCCGGTTGGTGAGCAACAGATGGGGCAGACTCATCATCGTCTTTAACGCTGTCATAAAATTGTAACTTCCCAGCTTTCTCATAAATCTCTCTCAGATTGATCTGCAGCTTCTGAGCTTCGAGCTGGGCAATTGCAAGAATGGATTGTGAGAAGCTTTCTCTTAGCTCAGCCACAGATGACACTTCAAATATATTCAGCAGTGTGGCTTCCTCTGCCTTGAGCTGGTCTATTGTTCGGACTTTAAGAAGTGCATCTAAAACATAGAACTCCTTGTCTTTAATCAGCAACAGCAATTTGACTCTTTTTGCTGCATCATAGCTCTCTGGTGTGAGCTGGATGCCTGGAAATGCGCTGATTACGGCTCTGTCAGCTTCTGCTTCAATCATTTTCATAACAGTCTGAGCTGTTTTATTCTCCACATCTTCATCTGAAGATTCAATTGCTTCTTCATCTTCTTCATTGATTTGTTCTAGAGGCTCAGCAGAAGATGAACTGATCGTGTGAGCTGGAGAAAAATCCCTGGGCTGATCTGGGTGTACTGTTGACAGAGGTTCCACATCTGCTGGTTCTTCAACCAGTACAACCACTTCTTCCTCCTCAACCTCCTGTTGAGGGATGGTGACTTCTGCAGCAGCAGGGGCTTCGGTCTGTATCTCACCAGACAGTTTGTGAAGCCTTCTGCGTTTGGATTTGGGCTGCTGTGCTGCCGTAGAGGTGTCTGTTTCAACAGAGCTTGCTCTCCTGGTGGTTCTCTTGGTAGGGGTTCTCTCTGGTTGCTTCTCCTTGGTTACTTGAGATTTTGTGGATCGATCTGCTGGACCAGAAGGAGGAATCCAGATAGGATTTGAATTCCCCATCTCCATCAGAGCGTTGAAGACTACAGGGTCTTTAGCTCTGGTAATCAGATTCGCTGAAATGCCCATCGACATTTCAATCTGATGTTGGTCCTTTGGAAAATGCTGCCTGGTGTTGAATTCAACCATTGTATCCCACTGATGTTGAGGGAAGAATGACTCAAGCATAAAGCTTATCTTTGTTGAATGACGCAGGCTGCTTCTTTTTACTTCAATGCCAGGAGAGTTGCCTTTCACAAATAAAATCATTTTGGCCTCCTTTGCCAACAGATCGTACAAGATCCTGCTCCAGTTGACTGGCAGATTAAGAACCACGGCAGCTAGTATCCTGAATTTTTCAGGAGTGACCTGGTCATAGGACCCGTTGTGGTTAAGGAAAATACGCTGTACGAATTCAAAAATGATTCTGAACTCTGGCGCGAGAAGTGCACGGACAAACATCCTGTTGGTGTAATGGATAGGGATTGTCATGACCATTTCCACAGCTTCTTGCAGCTGTTCTGCAGTAATCTCTCCAAGGTCAAGTCCCTCATCCTTCACCTTGTAAGCAGCATTGATGATGTTGATGACATTGTAAGGTGTGTTGCTTACGGTATTTCCTTTGCTCACCCTGATGGTGGCCTCATCTCCACCTCTCTCTCCCTGCCACGAGAGGTAGAAGGTAGCAACTTCCTTGGGTAGGAAGTGCACAGGGTGTGAAGTGATAATCTTGTGGAAACCTACAATGAACATAGTAGTATATATGTGAGCACTATCCTTCCATCAGTGAAGTATAAGTGCCACAAGAACAGTTTATGCAGTTCTATGTAATTTACAGATACCACATACAAAAGAATAGATACTGGGTAAAAACATTTAGACATTTGAATACGAATTAAAAACGAAATATGAAACCTTTGTACTGGCGAACGAGATCAAATGCCTTTTCCAGTTTATGAAACCCGAAGGTGTCAAGAACCGCAAAAAGGTCTTGGTGAATATAAGGTTTCAGAAAACTTGCTTGTTCCAGAAAAGCAGATGATTTGAGAGCCATTTTTGCTAGAAAGTGAGAGATTTACGAAGAGAGAATTTTTGGGAGGCAGAAAATTTGCTAAGTGTTTGAGAAAATTTGTAAGTGTAAGTGATACACGAACCGCCTTATCAAACTATATATATGCTAAAGAGAAGATAAGTAAAGAAATAAAATATTGAGAAATCCTTCCCTTTTTCAGCTTTCCCGCCTTTCCATATACTAGGTTTTCAACCCATAGTCGCCTCTCCTTTTCGTATGATGCACGCGCTATGATCGAACGGTTATGAGATGGTGCGTTATTTTTGATGCAATCTTTTATCTCTCTTTTTCTAGATTTGGTAGATATTTTTCTCGATCACGTCTCCCAATTACTGCATGCAATCATCAAAAATAGATGATTTTGAAATCTAATGTCAGAATATAGATATTTAGTCACCGTATATATTTGACCTTTCCCCCTTAACCAAGTAATATAATAATTAATGGAAATATTAATTCCATATCCACGTGGCATTAGGTAATCTGGTTGAGGTCAATCTCATTTATGGTAAGACTCTCAATCTGGTTGATCATTCGTTAACCACATTCTGGTTGAAGTACTTTCTGGTTGAGCGTCTGTTAACTACTTTCTGTTCAAGGCATCTTTCATCTTTCTGGTTGAAGCTTTTCTGGTTCAACTTTCTGTTAAAATTGACTAGCTTCACTTTGAGACTTGCTGGTTTGAGACTCTCTAGTTTAGCATTCTGTCTCTGGTCAATCTGGTTGCTTTCTTTTAGTAATTCCAGGTTGGAATTTATTCAATCTGTATTGGCGTGTGTTAGTGATCTGGTGTTAGTTCCCTGTTGGAATTTCTAGTGATCTGGATCTTATCATTCTGGGCTGTGATTATTTGGTTTTGATTCCCTGTTGGATTTTATCAATCTGAATCATGATGATCTGGTTTTGATTCCCTGTAGGAATATTGAGTTTGTTCTAGTTCAGATCAATCTGGTTCTTTCTTCAAGATTTAAAAGTCCTAGTTTTCCACAGAGCATCTTAAATCTTTCTTCTGGTAATGCCTTAGTGAGAATATCTGCTCTCTGAATATCAGTGTGTATCTTCTCAATCTGTACATATTTTCTCTCAACATGGTCTCTTATAAAATGATGTCGTACATCCACATGTTTGCATCTGGTATGCAGAACAGGATTCTGTGTGATTGCTATAGCACTTGAGCTGTCACAGAAAATTGGAATTTCCTTGACATCAATCTCATAATCTTTAAGCTGTTGTCTTAACCATAGTATTTGAGCACAACAACTTCCAGCTGCCATATATTCTGCTTCTGTAGTTGAAGTGGCAACCGATGTCTGTTTCTTTGAGAACCAAGAAATAAGTTTATTTCCCAGAAACTGACATGTACCAGATGTAGACTTTCTGTCCAGTTTGCATCCAGCGTAATCTGAGTCAGTGTATCCAGTTAGCTCAAAGTTATCTTCACATGGATACCATAATCCTATATGGGCTGTTCCCTTAAGGTATCTTAGTATCTTCTTGGCTGCTTCCATGTGAGACTCTTTGGGGTTTGCTTGATATCTAGCACATACTCCTACTGCAAAAGTGATGTCAGGTCGACTGGCAGTTAGGTAGAGTAGTGATCCTATAATCCCTCTGTATTGTGTGATGTTAGCTGGTTTTCCCTCGGGATCTGGATCTATTTTCCCATTGGTCTGCATTGGAATTTTCACTGGATTGCTGTCTTTTAATCCAAACTTGGTCAGCAGATCGTTGATGTATTTTGTCTGATTGATAAAGATACCATCTGGTAGTTGCTTGACCTGCAAACCTAAGAAGAAACTCATTTCTCCCATCATGGACATCTGATACTTATTTTTCATAAGTTCAGCAAATTTGTCACACAGATAGGTAGATTGAGATCCAAAAATGATATCATCTACATAGATCTGGACTAAGAGAATGTTTTCTTTGACTTTGATGATAAACAGAGTCTTGTCAACAGATCCTCTTCTAAATCCAGATTCCAGTAGGAAAGTTGATAAGGTCTCATACCAAGCTCTGGGGGCTTGTTTTAGACCATAGACTGCCTTAGCCAGTCTGTATACTTTCTGGTCTGGATCTGCTTCTTCAAATCCAGGTGGCTGTTCCACATATACTTCTTCTTCAAGAATACCATTGAGGAAGGCACTTTTGACATCCATCTGGTATACCTTGAACCGTTTGTGAGCAGCATATGCTAGAAATAGCCTTATAGCTTCTAATCTGGCTACTGGGGCGAATGTTTCATCAAAATCAATGCCTTCTTGTTGATTATAGCCTTTAGCTACTAATCTGGCTTTGTTTCTGACTACTTCACCATTCTCATCCCGTTTGTTCTTGAACACCCATTTTACACCTATTACTCCTTGGTGTTTGGGTCTGTCCACGAGATACCAGACTTCATTTCTTTTGAATTCATTGAGTTCTTCTTGCATTGCTGTTATCCAATCTGCATCTTGAAGTGCTTCATAAGCATCAGATGGCTCCATGCGAGAGAGGTAACAGCTCAACAATGCACTTTCTCCATGCATTCTTCTGGTCTTCACACGATCTGCTGGGTTCCCAACGATCTGTTCTGGTGGATGATCTTGTATCCATCTTCTTCTCCTGGTCATTTCTTCATCAGATAACTCAGGATCAGGTTGATCTGTTGGTTCCTCAAATTCAGGGTGTGATGTTGACGTAGCATGAAATGGATTCTCATCTGGGCTTTCTTCTGGATGTTGATCATCATTTGTGGTAATTGTATCATTGACTCCTGTTGATGATCTGTTCTCATCCAGGTTAGGTAGTAATATTCCCCCTTGCTGTATGATCTCCTCAGCAACAGGTTGAGTGATAACTTCTTCATCCTCACTCCTAGAGTTCCAGATAAGAACATCTTCTAGTAATAGATCATTCATCCTTCTGGTTGTCACCTGATTGTCTGTCTGCTTTTCATCTGGTGATCTGTACTCAATGATAGACTCGTCAAAAACAATATGAGGTGTTACCTCCACAATATGTGAATTTTTATTGTAAACCCGATAGGCTTTACTAACATCAGAATATCCTAAGAATATTCCAGGGTCAGCTTTGCTATCGAAGGTTTTCAATTGTGATTTCCCATTATTGTGTATGTAACACAGGCAACCAAAAGTGCGAAAGTAAGAAATCTTAGGCTTTCTGTTGTTCCAAATCTCATATGGAGTCTTTCCATGTCTGATTGTGATGGATGATCTGTTTTGAGTATAGCAGGCTGTGTATATAGCTTCTGCCCAGAATTTCTTCGGTAGATTTGTAGCATTTAGCATCGTGCGAGCTGCTTCTTTGAGTGATCTGTTTCTTCTCTCAACAACTCCATTCTGTTGAGGAGTTCGAGCAGCAGATGTTTGATGAGTGATTCCCTTCTTGTTGCAGTATGCTTCAATCTTCTGGTTGAGAAATTCTGTTCCTCGATCTGTTCTGATAGAGGTTATACTCATCTCTTTCTGTTTAGTGATCTTGTGTAGAAAGTCAGGGAGCTTGTCTAGAGTCTCTTTCTTTTTCAGCAGAAAGATGACCCATGTGAATCTTGAGTAATCATCTATAATTACCAATGTGTACTTTCTCCCATTGATGCTTAGTGGTTTGACTGGTCCAAACAGATCAAGGTGTAACAGCTCTAGTATCCTTGAAGTTGAGTGAGCTGCTTTGCTTGTAAAGGATGATCTGGTCTGTTTTCCAGCTTGACAAGCATCACATATGTGATCTTTATCATACACCTGATCTGGTAGTCCTTCTACTAACTTTTCCTTGGCAATCCTGTTGATTGATTTGAAATTAAGATGACTTAATCTCTTATGCCATAACCAGCTTGTTTCTGATACAGTCTTAGTGACTAAGCAGGTCTCGATCTGGTTTGTCCACTGGACAATATATAACCTATCCTGCAGTTTACCGGTAAGGAGTATTTCATCTCCTTCCTTGTTCTTCACCAAACAGTTGTTAGTATCAAAAACAATCTGATTACCATTAGCACAAAACTGACTTACAGAAAACAGATTGTGACTAAGACCCTCCACGTATGACACATTTGTGATAGTGGTCTTGCCTACTCTGATGTTTCCATACCCTCTGGTATACCCTTTTGAATTACATCCAAAAGTGACCTGGGGTCCTGGTTTTTCCACGTAATCTGATAGCAGATTCTTATCACATGTCATGTGTTTTGAGCAACCGCTGTCTATAATCCAGATAGTTCCTCTTGCTATCTTACTCCTTCTTGCAGTTCTTTGATCCTGCAATTAATCACACTTAGCTACCCTTTTTAACGCTTGGGTGCTTGATTATTAGTAAACAACCCTTTTCGAATCCAGAATATTCTAGGGTTAGGAACAGCAATATAGCAGGTAATGATATTTCCTTCATAATCTACTTTAGATACAGAGTGTATTTCAGATGGATGGAATCTCTCCATTTTATCACTCTTCAATCCTTTCTTAACTGGTGCTGTCCTGTTGACATTATTGTTTGGTGGTGTCCTGTTGACCCTTTTGTTGTGAACATGATCTGATTTTGTGTAGTAGGCTGGTTGACCTTTCGATTGATAGTATTGCTTGTTGTCAGTCTGTTTGATGACCATCTTTTGGGGAAGACCTTTCTTGTTTTTCAAGTCTTTCACTTGATCTGGTATTTCCTTCCTTTCTGGTACGAAGTTAATGGTTCCAGTCGATTTTCCTGAGTGACCTGGATATCCTAATCCAGATGTTCCCTTTTGTTGCAGATTGATTAGCAGTTTGGCACGCTCATCACTCTTGTAGATCATTTCTTTTCCTTTCTTGATCTTTTCTTCAGCAACATTATATCTTGAGATCAGATCCTTAACTTTTGAGTTAAGAGAGTGAATCTCACTGTCTTTGCTCTTGATCTGTTCTTCCAGATCAGTAATTTTGGTAACAAATTTAGTGTTTGCTGTGCTTAGAGTCTGCTCAATCTTCTTTAATCTGTCATTCTCTTCAACTACTTCTTTGAACAGTCTTTTGATGTTTGAGTAGCTTTTGAACATCTCATCTATTTCATTCCATGAGTATTCTGCTTGATCTTCACTTTCCTGTTCAAGATTATTAACATCATCTGAGGAATTTGAATTGCAAGAATTTACCTCAACTTCATCTAGACCGTTATCCAAGCCTACATAGCATTCATTCCAGCTTTCTTCGTCTTCAGCAATGAAAGCCTCATCATTTTCTGATGAGCTGTCTGAGAAATGACTTGAACTGCTTGAATTTTGTTCAGCTATCATGGCTTTGCGCTCATTTTTAAGCTTTCGATCTCTTTTGGCTCTTAGCTCATCTCTTTGACTTCTGGACAGTTCAGGACAATCTGTTTTGAAGTGACCTGTTCTGCCACATTCAAAACAAGTGTAATCTGTAGAGCTAGAGGTCTTTGTTGTTTTAGTAGTCTGCTGTTTAGATTCATTTTTGTCATCAGATCGATCATTATCATACTTCCTGTTGAAGTTCCTTCGGTTATCCTTGTAGAAGCGTCTGTATTTCTTCGATCTGGTTTCCATCTTGTCCATTCGTTTAGCTATCATTGCAAATTCTTTTAGGAGTTTGTCATAGCCTTTCTCTTCATCTGGAGTAACAGACTCAGAAGGATCATCTGGTTTGCTCTTCGCTTTGAAGGCTACCTCTTTGTCCTTCTTTGAATTGTTATCTGCCTTTTTGGACAGATGATCTGGTCCTCGAATTCTTTGAATGTCACACTCATGACCTTCGAGATGATCAAATAAGGCTTCAGTGGACAGATCATTGAAGTCTGCTCTTAGAGGTTGCATTGCTGCATAGATCTCCCAACTTGGTGGAAGAGCTCTAAGAACTTTCATATTTTTCTCCCTTTGAGTATATTTGTTCTTCTTGAACGCAGATATCTCTAGAAGAATTCCAGTGAATCTCATCTTCATTTGTTCTATTGTCTCGCCTGGTTTCATCTTGAACTCATCGTATTTGTTGCAGGCTAGAGACAGCTTGTTCTCGATCATCACTTCAGATCCTAGGGCTAGGTCTCTTAAGGCTTCCCACATCTCTTTGGCAGTATCCAGATCTTGGATTTTAGCCAGATGTATACCTTTGACCGTGCTGGAGATGATCCCTTTGGCAAAGTCATCGAGATTTGCCTCTCTCCTTTCTTCAGAGGTGTATTTTCTGGGATCCTTTAATACAGTTTCCTTAACTGCTCCTGTATCTGTGATACGGGTAGTTTCTTCGGTGATTGCCAATGGTCCTTCTTCGATTACTTTCCACATCAAGCAGTGATGGGCTTTGAGGCACATTTTGATTCTGAAACTCCATTCTCTATATCCTTGGATAGAGAATTCTTCGCAAGCCCTGATTACAGATGATTCCATAACGGATAGTATGCTCGTGAATGAAAAAGGTTTTTCTAGATCTATTCAAGTAGACCACGCAGGTTTTAACCTTGTGAAGCAAAACAATGGTCAGATTGAACCACGACTCTGATACCACTTGTTGGTCCCGAAAGAGCAAGGTTTGGTGTATGGGGGGGGGGGGAATACACCAAATACTAACTTTTCAGTTTTACTTGACAAT
>JAPKLX010001819.1:0-17585 GCA_026898415.1 Leonotis leonurus
ATCAAATCCCACAATTTAAGCATGTAGTCGCTTACACTTCAACTTACGGTTATAATATTAATCCTCATCTCATACAACCACATAAATTAAACTAGAAAAGCAAGGTTTAATACAAACCATAGATCATAATAAATTAATGGTGTAGATTCATTCTTATTTCTCACCTAATATATCATTTCATTTGATCAATTCTCTCTCTATATATATTTATATATAGGGAATTATTATAATGAAAATAAATCTGCTTGTGTTAACTAAAAATAAATCTAAACTATCCATATTTTTCGTCCAATGGTCAGTGTTTGGATTTGTATCATTTGGAAACGACATAACGACGGTAAATTTGATAATGGTGTATGGGACGGGGACAAAGTTCTTGCGGAGATTAACTCGGACACACTGCTAGATACATGTTAGTGTATCAAGATCAGAAGCAATACCAGGATCAACGATCAATATGCTATTTTTAGGATCTTGTAATTTTTTCTTTTGATCAATAATATTCTGGTACTTTTGGTACCTTATATTTTCTTTCTAAACTGAAGAGATTGGCATACTAGTTAATCCTCTCAATTACAATTACAAAGACCCAACCACATAGTTAATTGTTACAGTCCTAAATTGTTGGGAGCCGTGGCACGTCGGGTCTGTGCGACGTGCCTCGGCCAAAGATAGCACGACAAGACATAGGCGTGGTGCGGAGCCATGCTGGACACAGACACAAGACATGTACACGGGACACCGAGGAGGTGCGTGTACCGGCCGAAGGATCATGGCCCGGGCACACCCGAGCGTGGCCGAGAGTTGGCACGCGCAAGGATGTGCCGGGCGCGAGCGAGTACTGCCGAGAGGCGCGCGAGAGGGGCGCGCGCCATGGGCCAAGGGCGACACGGATGCGGCACATGCCCGACACGCGAGGGGCACATGTGCGCATGGCACATGCGCAGCACGGGGCGTGGCGCGGGCATGGCACGGGCCACGGGCGACAGTTACGCGATGGTGCGGGCCGCGGGCGACCGTTGCGAGATTTCCGAACGCGGCGCAAGCCATGCGTGGACGGGCGCGAGAAATGCGGGAGCTCCCGAACGCGGCACGCTCCAGGCGCGGATGGTTGCAAGTTATGCGGGAGCGCCCGGGGCGCGGCACGCGCCATGCGCAGGCGGTGCGAAAGATGCGGGAGCGCCTGGTGCGCGGCGCGCGCCATGCGCAGACGGTTGTGAGAAAAGTGGAGCATCGTTTGCGGAAAAGATGGGAGCGTGAGCAAGAGGTGGACGTCGGTTGGAACCAAATCCAAATGTCTGAGACACCACATGGACCTAGTTGGACGAAGTCTATCTTTACTTGGCCCAGACCCATTGTAAGCCCAGTGAAGGGGGCATGTCCTTCACACCTATAAATAGATGACTCATGAGAGCTTTGAGCACATAGAGTTGTGTGTGCCAAAGCGTGAGTCCCTTGTATGAAGTTGCGAGTAATATATGGTTGGGTTTCCCTGTAATTCTTGTGGTTCGTTTATACTTTACGTGCTTTATACTCGTAAGTCTGTGGGTTTGAGCCCTACCTTTGCGAGAGAGATATTCACACAAACTTATACACGGGTGAGAGAGTGTTTGAGGGCTGGCCAAGAGGTGTCTTGGCGCCACACGAGGCGAAAATTCTGGGACGAAAATTAGCCCCGTGACATTGGTATCAGAGCCCGAATTTTGCTTGGTCCGGGCGTGAAGCTGCATTACTCTCGTGGTTGATGGTGAATCAACGCGAGATGGCTGCTCTCGAGGAGAGGGTAGCACGGTTGGAAGGATTGTTGGGTGATTCGCCAGAGACATCTGTCGTCATAAGTCTCTTCGAGCGCTGCCGACGCGCCGAGGCGACTCTTGATGCGATCTAGGTTGTTGTGGAGGACGTGCGCAAATCCACGGAGGATGTCCCTGGCTTTGTCGAAAGCCGGATTGTTTCTTGCGAGGAGGAAACAAACAATCAGTCGGAAGAAGTGGATCTCAAGCTCGAGAGAGTACTCGACGGGGTCCACGTTTCCAAGCGTGCGATGCGCTCAACTTCAAAGGTTAGGTTCCTCGATCCTAAACCCTTTGAAGGTGCTTGAAGTTCTAAGGAATTGGAGAACTTCTTGTGGGATATGGAGTCCTACTTTCAAGCGGCCCACATCGACGACGATGAGAAGGTGTCGATCGCCACCATGTACCTTGCGGGTGATGCCAAACTTTGGTGGAGATCGAGACAGAAGGATGAGGGCCAAAGGGTTGATTCGTGGGAAGACTTGAAGAAGGAATTGAAAGATCAATTCCTCCCCTGCAACACTTCGTGGCTTGCAAGGGATGCGTTGAGGAAACTAAAGCAAACGGGTACCGTTCGCGAGTACGTGAAAGAATTCAGTTTGTTGATTCTTAATATTCGGGAGATGTCCGACGAGGATAAGCTTTTCAACTCTTTGGCCGGGTTGCCCGAAAGATTCATCGATTTTAAATTGATAGGCAACACGACGGATGCCAGCCATAAGAGAAAGGATGGGGGCAAGGCCAAGGAGAAAGAAATGCGTGGAAAAGGTGGTTGGAAGAAGAAGAAGGCCGGCTAGGGCAATACCAGCGGCTCGAAACCTTCATCTCAAAACGATGGGGGGGTGACAATCGCCGCGGGTGCTTCATCTGTAATGGAGACCACTGAATGCGGGACTGTCCCAAGAAAAGCTTATTGCCGAGTCGGGTCGAGAGATGGATGCTGGCCCTAGGGTTAACCCTTTACAGCTTCTATCGGCATTCAAGGGGATACAAAGACTCAGAAGGGTCTCATGTACGTGAGGATCAAGGTAAACGGTAAAGCTGCGTTGGCTATGGTGGATTGTGGTGCAACGCACAATTTCGTTGCTACGAGGGAAATCATTCGATTGGAGTTGGAGTTATCTCCGAACACGAGTCGAATCAAAGCCGTGAACTCGGAGGCAGAGCCGATCCAAGGTGACACCAACATTCAGTTGCAAGTTGGTACGTGGAAGGGATCTTGCAAGTTGATGGTTGTCCCGTTGGATGACTTTGATGTATCTTGGGCAACGAGTTTCTAATGATGGCAAATGTGGCAGTCATGCCACACTTGGGCGGTCTTTTGATTTGTGATGAGAACGCCCCATCGTTCGTGGAAGGTGTCTACCCGAACGAAGTTGAGAAGAAGACGGATGTTGGTTTGATTTCGGCCTTACAACTTAAGGCCGGAGTGAAGAAAGGTGTTCCTACCTTTCTTGCGGCATTGATTGAGATCAAGCCCGGTGTTGTCCAAGAGGTGCCAGACAGTGTAGCTGCGGTGTTGGAAGAGTTTGAGGACGTGATGCCGCCTGAATTGCCCAAGGAGCTACCTCCTCGGCGGGCTACAGACCATAGGATTGAGCTGGAACCGGGTGCAAGACCCCCAGCCCAAGCCCCATACCATATGCCCCCTTCAGAGTTGGCTGAATTGAGGAAGCAGCTCGACGAATTGTTGAGATCCGGCCTAGTGCAGCCTTCCAAGGAGCCCTACGGATCTCCCGTTTTGTTCCAGAAGAAGCAAGATGGGTCGCTGCGATTCTGTGTGGATTATCGCGCGTTGAAAGGTTACTATCAAGAACAAGTACCCTATTCCTAACGCCCTTAACCTCTTTGACAAGCTGACGAGGGCACGGTTCTACACTAAGATTGATATAAGGTCGGGATATTGGCAAGTCTGTATTGCGCCGGGGGACGAGGCCAAGACGACCTGCGTGACAAGATATGGGTCATTCGAGTTACTAGTCATGCCCTTCGGCTTGACGAATGCCCCTGCCATGTTTTGTAACCTCATGAATGACGTACTTTATGAGTTCTTGGATCGGTTCGTGGTGGTATATTTGGACGACATAGTAGTGTATTCGGACTCTTTGGAGAGTCACGTGAATCACCTACGTGCAGTCTTTGTTAAGTTGCGAGAGAACAAGCTGTACGCAAAGAAGGAGAAGTGTGAGTTCTGCCGCGAGCAGATCACGTTTCTTGGCCATGTCATTGGCCGAGGATAGATTGTGATGGACAAGAAGAAAGTGCTAGCGGTCGTGGACTGGACCGAGCCTACAAAGGTGGCGGAGCTAAGGTCGTTCTTGGGCTTCGCCAACTACTATTGACGGTTTGTCAAAGGCTACTCCAAGATTGTTAGCCATTTGACGGACCTTCTCAAGAAGGATGCGACGTGGGAATGGAGCAAGGCGTGCCAAGGCGCCTTCGATCGGTTGAAGGAGGCACTGTCAACCGAGCCGGTGCTGAAGCTGCCTGTTTTCGATCAACCTTTTGAGGTACAGGTTGATGCGTCGGATCGTGCCATTGGGGGAGTGTTGGTGCAAGACAAACACCCCGTAGCCTATGAGAGTCGAAAGTTGAAGGATGTCGAGTCTCGGTACAGCACGCACGAAAAAGAGATGACGGCCGTGGTGCATTGCTTGGAGGTGTGGAGGCACTATTTGTTGGGTACGAAATTCACAGTCGTTACCGACAATTATGCCAACACATTCTTCAAAGCCCAAAGGAAACTATCTCCCAAGAAAGCAAGGTGGCAAGAGTACTTGGGGGAGTTCGATTTCGAGTGGGTGCACTGTCTTGGGAAACACAACGACGTTGCGGATGCTTTGTCCCGAAAGATGGTGGAGGAATATGTTGCGGCTTTGTCTATCATAGAGACGGATAAAATCCGTGAAGCTTCAAAGAAGGATCTCGTTTACTTAAAGTTCGTGGAGCAAGTAAATGCGGGAGAAACAAGAAAATATTGGCTAGAGGATGACCTCCTCTTTGCCTGAGGTAACCGAGTGTTTGTTCCAGTCGGTGCCTTACGTCGGGAACTTTTGCGGGAGACACACGACCCAACCTGAGCCGGGCATCCCAGGAGAGAGCGGATGTAAGCGCTGCTGTCCCGACGATACTATTGGCCGAAGATGGATGATGATGTTGAGGCCTACGTGAGGACGTGATTGGTTTGTCAACAAGACAAATTGGAGAAGCGAAAGGAGCTGGGGCTACTAAAGCCGCTGCCAATCCCCGAACGTCCATTTCAGTCCGTCTCTATGGACTTCGTTTCGGGATTCCCGAAGGTGGATGGCATGGCTTCGATATTTGTCATTGTTGATCGGTTCTCTAAATATGGGATCTTCATTGAAACCCCGACGGCATGCCCGGCGGAGGTCGTTGCAAGCTTGTTTATGAAGTACGTGGTCAAGTACTTCGGGATTCCGGAAGATATTATAAGTGATCGAGACACTCGGTTTACGGGGAGATTTTGGACGTCGCTCTTCGAGATGTTGGGCACGGAATTGAGATTCTCGACGGCCAACCATCCCTAAACCTACAGTCAGACGGAAAGAATGAATCAGTTGCTCGAGGAATACTTTCGACACTATGCGACGGCAAGCCAAAAGAATTGGGTTGGACTGCTTGATGTGGCACAGTTCAGCTACAATCTCCATAGGTCCTCAGCAACAGGGAAGAGTCCCTTTGAGATTGTGCATGGGCTGCAACCGTTAGCCCCGCACGAAGTGGCAGCACAAAAGAGCGGGGGAAATTATCCCGCTGCCTACAAGTTCGCTCGGGAGAAGCAAGATCTGTTGGACGACGCTCGGGATAGCTTGTCCAAAGCTCAACGGCGGATGAAGAGGCAAGCTGACAAACATCGGCGAGATGTTGAGTTTGAAATCGGGGAGAAAGTCTTGATAAAGCTTACTCCTCAAATGTGGAAGAAGATAAGTTCCAAGGCAGTACATCGTGGGCTCATTCCTAAGTACGATGGACCTTTCGAGGTCGTGAAGAAGGTCGGACGAGTGGCCTACCGGTTGCCACTGCCGGATCGACAAAAGATACACCCCACTTTTCATGTATCTTTCCTCAAGAAATTTCACCCCGATCTTGTGGATGACACAAGGAAACAAGCTAGGCGGGTGCCGCCCATTATCCGGCAGCAATACTCAAAGAAGGTGACCAAGATTTTAGACCACCGCACGAAGGGCCAAAGTAAGAAGAATATGAGGACCGATTACTTGGTTCAATGGGAGGGAGAGTCGGAGGTAGATGCCTCATGGGAGAAAGCCGTAGGCTTGTGGCAGTTTGAATCTGAGATTGAGGAGTATTGGAAGAGTAAAGAGGAGAGTGCGCCGGACACGACGAGGACGTCGTCAGGTTTCGGTGGGGGAGGTTTGTTACAGTCCTAAATTGTTGGGAGCCGTGGCACGTCGGGTCTGTGCGACGTGCCTCGGCCAAAGATAGCACGACTACGTGCCGAGACAAAGATATAGGCGTGGTGCGGATCCATGCCGGAAACAGACACAAGACATGTACACGGGACACCATTTCGTTCACTTTTGTTATAAAACAAAAACCTCCGTAAAAACCTAAATCATTTCGTTCACTTTTCCCGTCGTCGTCACCTCCAACTCTGCTCAAATTTACCAGTACCAATGGCCAAAAGAAAACGCAACCCTCAAAATGACACAGCCGAAGAGAAGAACGAACAAGAGTAAGCAAAAGAAACAGCGGTTATTTCAGGAGAAGCACAGGTTGACGATGAGCGGAGCTTCGAAGAATTGGGGTTGGACGCTCGCCTAGTTCGCGCCTTGTTGAAGAAATCAATCGAAAAGCCCCCCCCCCCAGTCCAGCTCGTCGCTATCCCTCTCATCCTCATATGAATAATTCGTAATTGCTTGCTCATTTTGTTATTAATTATTACTGTCTTTAAGAATTATTATAATTTAATTTGTGGTTTATGAGTTGCAGGAAGGCAAAGATGTGGTGGCTCGAGCCAAAACTGGCTCGGGAAAAACATTAGCTTATCTTCTACCTCTGTTTCAAAAACTGTTTGCTGATACAAAATCGAATCTCGCTCCCGCCGCGATTGTTCTTGTCCCAACTCGAGAGTTATGCCGAAAAGTATGTATCTTTAAAATTTAGCTTCAGCTCGATGTAATTTATTTGAATTTTGGTATTCTAAATCTGTACTTTCTTGTGCATGATTGGTCAAGGTTCATTCAGAAGTGACATCACTTATTGAGTTATGCAGAGTGCAACTAAAAGTTGTTCAGTTGAAGAGCATGATGTCTATTTCTGACCTGGTTGGTAAAGCTAAAGCTTTTCTAATCAGTCCAAATTATACTGTGAATTTGCAAAACGTGAAACTTGTTTATTATTTTTTCTCATAGAAAACTACTCTTGCTGGGCTTCCTGATATTGTTGGGTCAACTCCTGCATGTGTACAAACTTGCTTGAAAAACGGTCTTCTTCAAGCTAAAGCACTTCAAGAATCACTTTCAGTTCTTGTCCTTGATGAGGTATGCTACCAAAACTATTATCCTATTTCTAATTTTTATTAATAGTTTGATATCCATTAGGATCTAATTGACGTGAACAAAAATTTAACGTGTTTGTAGAACTGGTACTTTATAGTTCGTACATTTTTTTTTCTTGTAGACAAAAGTTACATACTTGCAGGAGTTGAAAAATGGGTTGTTCTAATGAAAGAGTATACTTCTATTTATCTATTGTATCATGTGAAGATACCATCATAATATATTATTGGTATTGGATAATGGATATGATCACATGCCATTTGCAGTAGGGTAGTACAAGTTTTGGTCGTCACTTAACTGCATGTGTTAACTGTTAAGGACTAGTGGCTACACAAAACGAAATATAAATTATCAGCCAAGATCATTTAGGATTCAATAAATTTAGTGTGTGCTCAGTAGCTAGGGTAATTATTAGTGTGTGATATTGCTCTGCATGCTCATCATCTTTAAATAAAATATAAAAGTTGACACTATTGTACCTTGTGGTTTACTCTAAATTTTATGTCTCAGGCATATCTTCTGTTGTCATATGGATATGAGGACGATATAAAAGCACTTACATCATATGTTCCAAAGCGCTGCCAGTGCCTTCTCATGTCTGCTACTTCAAGGTTTATTTCAGTTCTGATGTTGCTATTAATTGGTTCAGTACCTTTTTATGTTGAAATAGTTGGCTCCACACCATCATGTGGCCAGAGCCCCTTACATGTGTAATTGACTAATTGTCAGTGTAAGTATACATACTTTTGTGTGTCATCTTAGCAAACATAAAAACATACTTTGTCCTAGTAAGCTTGGCACAATTTATTATTTTAATACACTCATTTGAATATAAATTGTGTCATGCTTATTGGGACGGAGGGAGTAACATCTTTTAACCGGAAGCTGAACTCTTCGTAATAAAGTTTATGTTTTTAGGGTCTTCTTAATAAAGTTTATGTTTTTAGGGATCAAAAGACTCATACTATTTTAATGTGGCAGTTTGGAATTAAAACTGCAGTTTTGAATGCTGAGCTGCCTCAGAATTCTCGTCTACATATTCTCGAGGTATGTGTCAAATAATTCTGTTTGCTATTTCTAATCCCTTATTTTTTTTCCCTAAAACTCATATCGTGAAAAATATTAGTCAAAATGAGAAATTGCTAAGAAGCACAGGTACGCAAAATGGCTGCCGTACTCGTACCGGTATGTATTACATATGAATAGGAAAAAATGTCCAAAAAACGTATTTAATACATGTTTTAAAAAAATAAAAAATAAAAAATAAATACGTGAAAATACGTATTTAATACATGATTTTTTTAAAAAAATTACGTGAAAAATATGTTTATATGTTCTGTAAAATACATATTGCCTGCTTCCTTTCCAAACCCTAATTTTAAATCCTGCGCCTTACACCCACTAAACCTCCACCTATGTCGTGCTGACTTTGCACCGCTCCTGACCACTACGCTTACCTCTGCTTCGCGCACACTCCGCGCAGGTGCTGCCTCGCGTACTCTCTGGACAGGTGCTGCATCGCACACACTCCTAGTGGGGTGCTACTAGGATTAGGTTAAACTTTTTTACTTCTTTATTATATAATATATACTCTCTCCGTCCCACTAAACTTGATACTCTTTCCTTTTTGAGACGTTCCACTAAGCTTGACACATTCCAAAAATAGTAAAAGTTATCTCTTCAAAAAGGTGTGAATCCCTACCACCTTTATCACTTTTACACTCTTTATACACTATCCTTAATAACCGTGCCGGAATAAAAAGGTGCCAAGTTTAGTGGGATGGAGGGAGTACTAATTAATGAATTACATCTTGGGATTAAATTTATGGGCTCAAATTAAGCCAGATTTAAATAAATATTTGATTTTAAATTATTGATATTTATTTAAAATTTTATAATATTAATAAAAATAAATATATTAAAAAAATAAATGTAATTTGAAGGTATTCGTATCTTTTATTTTTTTGAAATGGATGTCTTTTCGTTCCTATATCGTATTTGTATTCATGTCAGTGCTTTTTAGAGAAATTGTGTTCTGGCATCAATTTTGAACCTTTTTATTTTTATCTCAGGAGTTCAATGTTGGTCTTTTTGATTACCTTATTGCAACTGATGACAGCCAATCAGCAGAACAGCAGAATGACAAGGAAAGTCACGCTTCTCAAAAAAAATCTAAAAAACACTCCAAGCAGAAGTTGGATGCAGAATTTGGAGTAGTTAGAGGAATAGATTTTAAGAATGTGTACACGGTGAGTTTATGTTTTTCCAAAGAGCACATGTTAATTAAGTATTTTCTGATTATTAATCTATGTCATTCTGGATGGCTTTCAGAAGATAAGTTCCCTTCTAATGTTTTCTATAAACTATTAACTTATTTTATGTGAAAATGACTGAAAAGTGTTGCATGACTAATTTTAATATGATCTAATTTTGCACTTAGCCACTTTGTCTGATTGAAATTTTGTCTCCTTGCTTGATTTGGTTGTCAATTTCTGCAACCCTGACCATATGAAATATTCTTATGTACTGGAATTGTTTTAATAAAACAATTAGTTCAGTACTTGGATTGTTTATTTAATAATTCTTTTAGCAAAAATCCATGCTGCAAGTGTGATCAATCTTAATCTGTAATAGGTGGTGAACTATGACATGCCTCAAACAGCAGCTGGATATGTGCATCGTATCGGACGTACTGGAAGAGCTTATAATACTGGTGCATCTGTATATCTAGTAAGATTCTTCGTGAGATCTCCATTACACCTTCAAAAGGCCTTATCACTTATTACCTGTTTCATCCAATTGAGTGAAAATGTTTTCTGTAACAACATTTATTGAATATGTTGGAATTTTCTCTTACCTTCTGATTCAGTCACCTTGTCGATCTTTGAATAGGTCTCTCCTGAGGAGATGGTGATATTTGAAGAGATAAAATCTATTTTGGGCGAAAATGATTCTGGGGACTCAAGATATGTTGCTCCATTCCTTTTGCTTAGTAAAATCGCTGTGGAGTCCTTACGCTACAGATCCGAGGTAAATGAAATTTGTATTTTTTCCTTGGAACTGTGGAAGAAATCCTGAAATTATATAAATTTTTACAACAATCCCTGTTTAATCAGTCAATTGAACAGTGGAACTCTTTGCTCAGTGCAAAAATTTCAAACAATCAAATTTTGATAAATTATATAAATTGAACAGGGATTGAACAAAATTTGATAAATTATGAGCATATATATATAACTTTATCAAACAATCTCGAGTACATGAGCATCATATTTATCACTGTTCAATCCCTGTGTAAAAATTTGCAAATAAGACAATTTTTTATCCACAGTTCAGTACTGACCCCTACTGATCTTTGAAATCCTAACTATTCAACAGAACAATTTTTAAAAATTAAAATTGGAAACTCAATAATGAGTCATGACTATTCATAATAATTAAACTCATTTAAATGGGCTTTGAGTATGGCCTATTTCGCATTTCATCCTTAGTAATCTAACGGGGGAATAAATATTTATTTGAAGATCGTATCACTTTATACATATGGATTAGTTTTAACAAAATTAGATAGATGGATGGGTTACAAAGTTATATCTGAAGGCAAAATTTTTACACGATCCACCAATTTCTTACTTAGATCTTTAAATTTGATTTATATAATTTATATGGACATCATAAGATGGCAACAATGTGTAGGTCATATAGGATTTTGGACGATATAATTTATTAAGAAAAATATGAATAACTCATCTATTTAATTAAATATATTCTGTAGATAGGAATGTGATTGGAAAAAAAAATAGTTTATGCATAAAACCCTAAATTTCTCCGACTCTAAAAAGTTCTTAAGTTCTAATGTCAAAAAAGCGTTACCTTAGGGAATTTGTTGTAAATGCCCAATTCTAGTTTACGAAGAAAAGAATAAAACAGTCATAAACTATATGGCTTCTAATTATGATAGAGTAGAAGAATTAGTGCATGCAAAGTTTAAAGAAAGCGAAAACAAAAGAAAAATGAGAGAGATAAATATAACTACAAAAATGAAGGAATCACACAAGGAGGGCGATAAGCAATTCAAAGAAAGACCTACAATGAAAATTCAGAATTGTTTTTGCCTAGAAAAACAACTGCATCGACTCAAGTACACCCGAGATATAAATAGACAGGGAGGTAACATGCGTTTCCGTTTCGTACTCGTACATTAGAACCTTCACAGATGCACATAATAAATATACATTTGCACCGGGGTGAGGACGCACCTCGTTAAGGGACAAAGTTGATATCCTTGAAGTACTCGTGCTCCAGAGCAGCCCTTGCTGTAATTCTTTTGCTAGGATCTAAACGGAGCATTTTCTGTATGATACAAATGATAAATACATTATATTAGCTAATATAAAACAAATCATATTATACATCGAGCTGTTAGTGACTTTATGTATAAGAGGTGAAGATTATATCCAAATTACAAGTGATTGTAGAAAAATTTCACGTTGGCAAATATTCTACTAATACATAGCAAATTCTTGATAGAAAGGAGGATCAAACAATGTAATCTGAGTTGTAATACTATAGAAGAAGTTCAAAATCTGGCATTGGTATAGTTCTAAGCAACTCAGTGAGAGTCTCAGAACTTCTTTACACGAATGATCGTTTGTACACTTTGCTAACACTATATGAGAAAATTAGTAGAACCTTTTCCTGTGGTCGCCTGTGTATATTTCTATAGAAACGTATTCAACATAAATGGACTTACACGAAGGAGGTCAAGACCAGCTGAATCGAGATTGGGTACTACAGTTGCCAGATCCTGGAAATAGAGATATTGATTATAACTTGAGTATTCTGATTGTTTTCAAATAAAGAAACTGGAAAACTTTTAACACACATTAATCACCTTGGATGGCCGCTTTGGAAATGATGATTTAAAATCTGGTAGGGATGTTACTCCAGGCCAAGAATCTTCAGTTGGGTACCCATAATCCTTCATAACATAACAATATCATAAATAGGTAATTTTGTTATGAGAGATTCATTATGAAAGATGATATTCATTAGTGGAAGGAAATGTTGATCATGAAATAGGAATTGTTGTTCAAGATGTATTACCTAAAAATCCTGAAGAGTTCATCGATTTCAGAGTCCCCTGGAAACAATGCTTGCATGTTTACCATTTCAGCAAATATACAGCCAACAGACCACACATCAACAGGAGTAGAATAGTATGGTGACGCGAACCAAGGAGTATCTCTGGAGCCCTGAGCCATAGAGTTACAACCTGGAAAAGAAACTAATTATTTTCCAGTTTCGTAAGATCCTACCTCAACTTGGTTTGTCATGCACCCATGTTTCAGAAGACCAGAAACAATTTTCACAGGTCACAAATAGAAGCTCACAACAATCCAATCAAAAGTTGTTATTGAGGTACAAAAGCCTGCAAACACAGTATCAGTTTTTGAAGCATTTACCTCATGGGTAAATGTCCTGACGGGAATACCAAATGCTTTAGCCAGTCCAAAGTCCGCAAGTTTCAGTGAATTGGTACGTCGATCTATTAGCAAGTTTTGAGGTTTCAAGTCTCGATGAAGAACACGATGAGAATGACAATAGGCAATTCCACATAGTATTTGGTACAGAAACGTCTGTAAGAATGAATCTAGTGATATTATCAATTTGCAAGAATTTTACTCACAACACTGCGTGACATGTTGCATAAATATACATGCAGACATATAAAGGCATTTCCTACTAGTATCTATATGAAGAATTCCACCATTGAATTCTTGCTCCAGCCTGATAGCAGTACTTGGCACCCCTTCATCCTCTTGCTCCAGCCTAATTTTCTTCAGAGCAATTGTTTCATTAGTTACACGATCCCGAGCTTTGTACACTACTCCATAGGTTCCCTCACCAATCTTCTCCACCTTTTCATACTGCGCCATAAATCACAAAATATCAGAACTCAACACAAACATATTGTAATGATAGCAGATACTTGATTAAACAAGATTTACCTGCTCCATCTGTCACCATTAATTGGATGCCAAGAGAGATGAAAGGAAAGGCAAAAGACAAGAAAAATTGTCAGAACAAGTTACATCAGCACTAAAGTCTTTCTACTACTGTGTAGATTCTATAAGAAAGTATAACACTAGCGGAAATTTCTACTTGATCGGCACCGCTAATAGCATTAATTCAACAGATAATTATATCACACAATTCTTAGGAAAATAATGCTGAAATCAACAATAGTAGCTAAGATATATTTAATTCTGCTTAAATCGCCTAGATCCGTTATTCTAAATCAAATTCAACTAGCCAATCACACGTATTTATATCCAGCACACAATTACTCACGTCTCAAGCTAAAAACAACCATTGAACTGTCAAATTAACAAGAATAAAGCGAAATCAACATGCATTCTCTCTATATAGAGAAACTACTCAAATAAACCGCATTTTAACAATTCAATAATCTATTCAGTAAACCATAACCGATTAAGTGGATCACAGTGGTATCGACTTCAAATCCTCTATAACTTAATATTTTAATTTCAATTTAATGTAATAATCAATTACAAAACAATTATACCAATAATTGGATTAGTCTTGAGACGTGAGACATTTAGTGTAGTAAAAAAAAGCCCACTAAGCAATAAGCCCATATTATTTATTTAAATATACGATATTCTTTATTTCCGCTGTTATAGGTGTTTGAAGTTAATAGTCAAATTTGAATTATTTAATCATTTAATATATCAATTCATGATTTTTCTTTTTTCATTGACCATTACCACGTTAATTTTATATACGTATTAATATGGAATGAGAATATTTAAAATACATTATATCTTGTATCAATTTTGACTCCATCCAAAAAAGTTGTTATAAAAATGGTAAGTTAATGTATTTACTATTGGAAATTAAGAAATTATAAAAATTGAAAGTAAGATAATTAGTCTATATAATTATTGCATGTTTAGCTCGTTTTTTGTGTAGTTTTTAGTTCATGTTTAGTTGTGTTTAATTTTTAATTTGGTTTGATTTTGTGTCTCTTTAGTTCGTATTTAAGTCGATTTTGTTGCACTGGATGTAGAATGACAAGAAGAATAGTTGATCGGAGCTTAAATGATGCCAGAAATGCCGAAGATGCTAAGCCGAATGAAGCCGAGAAAATCGGACGAGATCTTGTTAGGAGTTAGGGCAAAAGACGAGAGAAGAAAGAATGCGAGATCATGGCCATACGCGAAATTGTTGCGAAATGCGCAACAATTTTGTTTTGGCTCGTTCTCTTTCGTTACAATTCCGAATTTGGATCCGTTTGCAGCCACGGATTCCTATCGAGACGAGCTTTAATTTCACATTTTCTAAAAATTCGTATTTTGCACAGGTTAGAGGTCGCTGGATTTCCGCTGGGTGCAGAGAGGGAGCGCCAATCAGTATGCGTTGTGTGTGAAATTTGTAACAATTATAACACGCACTAATTGGTAAACACTGAACGGAGTAAATCTATAACGGAAACTGCATGCAAAATCAAACATCATCGAACGAAGAAATCGATAGCTACCTCGGGCGATGTCGAGGAAATAGAGAGAGAGAGCGGCAATCAATATGTGTAATGTGTTGCGTGTGAAATTGACGAAGCGACACGGAGAAGTTTGTGGCGCTAATGCGAGATGATGCGGGAATATAATTGGATCGCTTCATTTTTCTCTTTGAACAAAATTATTTATATTTCTAATAATAATTGCACGGATAATAATTTTTTATAGTATATTTGTTATTATTTTAAAATAAAGATAAATTGATAATATGTAATGAAACTAAACAATCCAAATAAAAATAATATTATTATATGTGATAATTGTAGCCCACATATTGTATTTTAAAAGACCGTAAATAAATTGTTAAATATGTTTTTGTTATAAAAAAATAATTATTCAATATTTTATTTAATTATTATATTTTAGCACGTCTATTAAATAAATTCATAATTTCCCTTTTATTAAATTACTATGAAAAATTAAATTTAAACATATAAATTACCCAAATAATTCTACAAATCCGACCCTTAGTGAAAACCAACTTAAACTCATTAATTTTATTAAATAAGTCGGAGATAAATCTAATAGTGGAGAAAGGAATAAAAATAATAAAAGTAAGTAACTAGAGGATTTTGAGATTTATTCTAGAAGGGACGTGGCCTTGAAGTTGCTTCGTTGCATTATCCCTCCTTGCAGATACTTCATCATCGGATTTGTGTATCAACAATGAGATTTTGTAATGCAAGATACCAGCCCACAAGGTGTTTGATCAATTCCAATTGCCTAAACGTCCCTCGATAACCAACAAACTCCACCTCTTTAAGTTGCCCCATATTAGCAGTTGCCAAGATTCTGATATCATTGTTACTCTCATAAAAAGGAGGACCATCATGAAAGGGTTCAGCAGCTCCATCAGATGCCTCTACCACAAATCTCTGCAAGAAAGGTGCTCCACATATTAAGAAGACTAAGGGTAAGAGAGAATTCCTTTCTTTCCATTCTGATCCGAGGCACACCACCAATTGCTTAACGTTAGGCATCCTAACGCCTAAAAACTCTCTACATTCCAGTAGGTACTGGAAGAAAAAAGAAACAATCAATCTAAGACAAAAAACTTAGTGATCATAAATTGATTAAACCTTACCCAATAACACATGTATATGTATGTAATGGTACTTGCGATCGATTATTGTAAGGAAAATAGATTTTGAACATCTCTAGCTGTGGGAAAAGTGGGGAAAACATGTCAATAATATCTTTCAGTGGTTCAGGCATATAGTACGTCCAAAGCTGTGTGAGGTGAGGCACGTTGTCGAACACGAATGGTATTCGTGGGCCTTTATACTTGAGAGTGACGATGCCGGCGTCACACTGATCCAAGTTTGGCGCAGTAGCTTATCTCAAGGCTTTTGAACGATGGATAAGTCCCAACAAACTCCAGTGAGGTTAGCGCAAACAATTTGTGCAGGCTCAAGTGTTTGAGGAGAGTACACTTTTCAAGAAACAAACGCACATCTTCGTTGCTCACATTCACGAGATGGAATGAGATATGCTTAAGCAGCTTGAAGTTGGGAGGGAAATTCCCATTTTTATAAGGTAAATTGTATGAATGATTGTATAAGTCCATTGTCACGTCCCGTATTTTCCTCAATAAAAATACTATTTTCTCAAGCATAAAAATAACATTTGAAATCCGTAAACAAAATATTTTGAAATAACTGTAGCGCGGAAGCCTTTGAAATAACATTTGAATCTTTAAATAATAAATAACGGGACTTTAAATCAAATCATCGAGAATATCTCTTGGAGGAAAATAAAATAAAGCTAAATTAAAAACGATGTGTCATACTGCCGCCACCACGCCACTGCCCGACTCCTTAGCCTGGAAAATATATAATATAAGAGGGTGAGTATATCCACACACTCAGTGAGGAACACGTAACAGCCAATATTTAAACGATACATAACAATATCATGCAAATGCCTGTAGAATGTATCGCACGGTGGGCTTTTACCCCAAGAACCCTTTCGGATCCCGGATCTTTTACTGAATCTCTGGCCTTCGTACGCTTGAGCAAGACTTTTAATATATCACGTAGGTTTAACATTTTAACATAACAATCACATATACAGTAAAAATATTAGCAATTACATTTAACCATAAAGGACATCCCTCACCTGATAAATACTTCAATCGAGATAGCCAGACGATAACAATTAATTAATCACATAGTCGCACCTAGAAAAAAATGAAATTCTAATTTAATAATCTACACATATATTACGCACGCATATCCGATATATGTATATATATATATATATATATAATAGACATGCAAATATATTTATATATTATACACACACCACACGCATATATATGTATATATATATAAACACACTGCACATACCACGATACATATATGTTTATAGGGAGTGGTTCAGATATAAAGTGAAATTAAAGTAGGAAATAAGAAATGATCTCAGCCATTATTTGGATGATCGGACGGATATGATTAAATCTGATCTACTTAAAAAGGCGGTGCATTCCATCGCTTTGAACGATGCACGAAGGATATTTTAGTAATTTTAAAAATGGAAAAATATGGAAAAAAAAAAAATATATATATATATATATATATATATAATTTACTTATTAAAGAGCCTAGAATTGATAAATATGGAAAAAAAAATCAAAAATACGTTTTTGGTTC
>JAPKLX010004235.1:0-10223 GCA_026898415.1 Leonotis leonurus
TGAAATAGCATCATCAAAACTTAGAATATGTTATGGGGTTCCCAACAATTTCCCCCTTTTTGATGATGTCAAAACCACACTTAGTGAAAAAAAACAATGTAACTTGTATCATGTTCTGGACAGATAGGTTATTTGTTATTTAAGTTAAATAACAGTAAATAACAGAGAGATAAGAGAACTCCAAATTCATTGATGTATGAATTGATGAGTACAAAAGATCAACAGAAATAACAGAGAGACAAAAGCAGAAGATACAAAGATCTATCTAAGAAAACCATCTTGCTGCTCCTCCCTTCTTCATCTTTTCCCTCTGTGCATCAGATACCAGCTGGATGCTTTCATAGATCCCATCTCTAACTCTGGCATAGTTAGGATCATGATTATCTATTTTGTATCCTTTGATCTTGGCCAGCTGGTTGATGTAATTCAGAATGTATGTCTTATCTGGTAGATTACTGCCTGGTATAGTTGGGCAGATCATATATTCCTTCTCTGGTGCCTTCAGCTGGATGTTGGCATCTGCTGCAGCAGTTCTGATTCTCTGTATGAGATCTTGATCTCTGAAATTTTCCAGATAGCGCAAAAAATCTTCATCTGGTGTAGCCTCTGAGTATGTTGGCTCCTTCAAAAAATATCGGTTTAAGATAAAACCTTGTTTCACTTTCTCCCAGTCAATCTGATCCTCTTCTGGAACCCATGTATCTTTGGGTGTCTGTAATTGTAATGACAGGTTCCAGGAGAAGGGCTTCTTCTTCTTCTTCTTTGACTGAGTTGTTGACTGAGATGACTGTTGCTGCGAGCGCTCTGTTGATGAAGGCGAGGAGAAGGGAGTCTGGAAGGATTTCTCTTTAGCTTCCTGGGCAGCCAGTTTCCTCTCCCTCTCTGCCTGATCCTTGTAGAACTGCGCTCTGAATATTGGATCACATGCTTGATCCATACTCACTCCAAAAAGCAGCAGCTCAGCGATCTGGTCCCCTTCATCGACTGGTTTCTTGCCTTTGTCGCTGGGGATGTGAATTGAGGTTTGTGCTGGTTCTGCTCCAATCAGTGTGGGGTCTGGTCTGGGAGGAGTGGTTGGTCTGGGTTGTGCTGCTGGTGTTTCTGTTCCAGCATCTGTTGCTTCTGGACCAGCCACTGTTTCTTCTGGTATGCTCTTGCTGCTTCCTTTCCCTCCCTTGCCTTCTGCTATTTCCCCCTTTTTGACATCATCAAATAGGGTAGCCAGAAGTGTGCGCATAGACACAAGTTCTTCATTCAAGTGCTTCATCTGATCTTCAGCCTCTGCTTTGAATCCAAGCAGGAAATTAATTGTTTGGTTTGAGGCGTCTAATTTCTGCTCTAACCTGCTGTTCATTGTTGACAAAGTCTTGTCATATGTCTCTTGGAGTTCTTCAACAGCAGTTAGTCGATTGTTCTGGTTTTCAAATTCTTCAGGGGTTGGATACAGAAGATCATTCAAGACAGCGACCTGGTTTTTCCGCATCAGCTCCACAAATTTCTCTTTTTCAAAAAGAGCTAAGTGGGAGTGGATGGACAGGTCAGTGTCTTCTTTCAGTTGAGCAGCAAGTGTACTTCCTTTCTTGTCAACAGTAGCGCTGATTGATTCATCTTGTTTGGCTAGCAGGTCAGCAAGCAAGGCAGTGGCTTTTTCAGCTTTTCCATCAATTTCAGTCAGACGGAGATTGATCTTGTTCTGGTTAGCTTCAGCTGATGCTCTGTCATCATCTATCTTTTTATCCAGCTCTTTCCTGATAGTTCTGAGCTTTCCTCGGATATCACGATCCATATCATTAACATAATCTTTCTGGTGTTGGTTAAAATCAGAAAGTATTTGAGTGGCTTTTTCTTGAATGGAGTTGCACACATCTGTCATGTGGTCTTCAACTCGCAGAGTGATAAGATTATCCAGTTGATAATTGTTGAACGGTCTGGTTTCTCTTTCCAGCAATTCTTCCATGGTGTAAAAATTTACATGTTTCTTCAACTTCTGGGCAGCACCATGTGTGAAGATCTCATTGCTGGGCTCACCACCAATGTGCTGACCCACTGGTTCATCATCACCAGAATCCAGGTTGATGATAGGAGTTTTCTTGGGAGACTGACGTTTTGAAGGTGCTCTCTGTTGTGGTTGAGATGATGATGGTTCTGTTGGTGCAGGGTCCTGGTGTGGTGGCTCCAGATCGATCTTCAGTGCTGTTGCCTCCTTCTTCATGAGGTTAGAGATGAGTTGGTGATATTCTGCTCTGACCTCCTGGACAGTAGTAACCTGGAGTAGAGTGAGCAGTGTGGCTTCTTCTTTCTTCAATTCATCAATTGATTTGAGCTGGAGCAGGGCATCAAATACATAGTACTCGCTGTCCTTGACCAGCAAGTAGAATTTGATACGCCTTGCTGCTCCCAAACTCTCTGGTAGCTGAGTAATTCCAGGGAACTCTTGTAGAACAGAGTGTTCTGCTTCATTTTCCAGCAGACTGATAACACTCTCAGCTTGTTGTTTTCGCACTTCCTCCTCATCAGCAGAGTCTTCCTCTTCTTCATCTTCGCTTATCCTTTCCATTCTGTGGGGAGAAGGAGTAGCTGTTCTGGCAGGAGAGAAGTCTTTCTCCTGATGTGGAGTATGACTAGTCTCTGGTTCCCCATCAGCAGCAGGGTTTTCTGCGTGTTCTGCTGTTGCCTGTGGTGTCTCTGTGTCTGGATCTGAGTGTACTGGCATGTCTGATTGTTCTGTTGTCTGTGCTGGTGGTGAGGAAGGCTCTTGCATTTTCTGGAGTCGTCTCTTCTTCTGTTTTGGCAGAGAGGCAGAAGTTTCTGTCTCCACAGAGCTGCCTCGTTTTCTGGCTGCCTTTTCCTTGACGACCTTCTCCTTCTTTTTCTCCGCACCTTTAGTAGGTGGAACCCATGCAGGGTTGGAACTGCCCACTTCCAGTGCTGCAGCTTTATGCACTTCATCTGGTATTTTGTTGAAAAATTGAGGTGCCAGTCCCAAGGACATCTCCAGCTGGTGTTGGTCTTTGGGAATAGAGTGGTTGATGTTGTATTCCTCAGCGTCATCCCAGATTTTCTGCTTGAAAAACCTCTCAATCATCAAGCTGATCTTTGTGGAGTGTCGCAGATTTCTCCTAACTTCCACAGATGTTCCTCTGCCTCTGCTGTCTTTAGTATAGGTGACCAGCTTTGCTTCCTTGGCCATGAGTTCAAACAGAATCCGGCTTACTTGGTCATATGTTCCACTGTGATTCAGAAAAATCCTTTGAACCAGTTCCAGTAACAACTTGTATCCAGGTTGAAGCAGAGATCTCTGGAACATCCTTCCAGTGTAGGAGATAGGAATCACCATCATGATCTCAACAGCTTCTTGTAATTGTGCAGAGGAGATCTCTTCTAATGACATTCCTTCGTCCTTCAATCTGTATGCTTGGTTGATCATCTCAATCACATTGTAGGGAGTTTTGCTTGTGCGGTCCCCAATCGGCATTAAAACATTGGCTTCAAAGCCATGTTTGTCATTCTGCCATGTCAAATAAAAAGATGCTACTTGTTTTGCTAAAAACATCTTGGGATGTGAGGTGACAATGTTGCAAAAACCTAGCATCATGAGAGCATTCACACAAATATGTATATATTCATCAGTTCATATGAACAAGTATAAATATACACACAGGATCAGTGATAATAGCAGTTCATAGAACAAGGAATCACAGAATATGCAATGAACTTCAGAAATATAAAAGAAAGAAATAAATTGAAAACCTTTGCAGCGTGAAACCATGGCAAAAATTTCATCAAGCTTTCGAAAACCATGGGTTTCAAGTACAGCGTACGGTTCAGGTGAGAGAAATTTCTGAACCTCAGCTACGTGTTGCATAAAGAGTGAAGTTTGAGGTGCCATAGTCAAACGCAAAGAAGTTTTTGCGAAGAGATGCAGAGAATTTTGAAAAGCTTAAGTACTTAGAATTTGAGAGTGCTCAGTGCGATGAAAGTGAAGGTGAACAGTTTAGAAAATGATATCGCATATATATAACAAAAATAATTTGAGAGAAAAGAAATTCGAAGAGTTGAAAAGATTTTCTCCCTTTTTAGATTTTTCCCGCTTCAAGATTTGTTTTGCCGCCTTTCCTTGCGTGAGATGGACGCTCTAGATCCTAGGGTCTATATGCGAGCGTGTGCGTATCTCTTACTTTTGGCAACTTTCCTTTTTCCTGTTTCTTGTAGGGATTTCCTCGATCCCAGTTCCCAAGGTTGTGCTAATCATGGCGAAAATAGAAGATTTATTAAATCTAGGGTAAAAATATCTTTTACAGTCCTGTAACCTAGGAGAGTGACGTCTTTTATCTTGACGCTTCAATTTCCTTAAAAGTTCCCCCTTGACTTAGCATTTAAGAAATAATTTTCACATGGCTTTTTCGTCAATTTATTGAGAAAGTTATGCCACGTGTATTTTATTTCAACTGAGCTTTCTGTCATTCTTGTAATTATCTTTCTGGTAGCTTTCTGGACATGGCTATCTGGTAGCCTTCTGGTCATGGCTATCTGGTAGCCTTCTGGTCATGGCTATCTGGTAGCCTTCTGGTCATGGCTATCTGGTAGCCTTCTGGTAATCTTCATCTAGACTGAGTAGTCCAAGTTTTCCACACAGCATCTTAAATCTTTCTTCTGGTAGTGCTTTAGTTAAGATATCAGCACGTTGGATGTCTGTATGAATCTTCTCAATCTTGATGTGCTTTCTCTCTATATGATCTCTGATAAAATGATGTCTTACATCGACATGTTTACATCTTGTGTGGAGTACTGGATTCTGTGTTATAGCTATAGCACTTGAGCTGTCACAGAATATAGGTATCTCCTTTACATTAATCTCATAATCTCTTAGTTGCTGTTTCAACCATAGTATCTGTGCACAACAGCTTCCAGCAGCCATATATTCTGCTTCTGTGGTTGATGTAGCAACAGATGTCTGTTTCTTTGAAAACCAAGATATCAACTTGTTTCCAAGAAATTGACACGTTCCAGAGGTTAACTTTCTGTCCAGTTTGCATCCTGCATAATCTGAATCAGAATAGCCTGTAAGCTCAAAATTATCATCTTGTGGATACCAGAGTCCAATGTTAGCTGTTCCTTTGAGATATCTAAGTATCTTTTTGGCAGCTTCCATGTGTGATTCTTTAGGATTGGCTTGATATCTGGCGCAAACTCCAACTGCATAGGTGATGTCTGGACGGCTTGCTGTGAGATATAGCAGAGAGCCAATAATTCCTCTATATTGTGTAATGTTTGCTGGTTTTCCTTCTGGGTCTGGTTCTATCTTTCCATTTGATTGCATTGGAATTTTAACTTCTCTGCTGTCTTTCATTCCAAATTTGACTAGCAGATCGTTGATGTACTTTGCTTGATTAACAAAGATACCATCTGGTAATTGTTTTACCTGCAGACCTAAAAAGAAATTCATCTCACCCATCATGGACATTTGATATTTGTTCTTCATTAGTTCTCCAAATTTGTCACACAGATAGGGAGATTGTGATCCAAAGATTATGTCATCAACATATATCTGAACCAACAGAATATGTTCTTTGACTTTGATGATAAACAGTGTCTTGTCAACAGAACCTCTTCTGAAGCCTGATTCCAGTAGGAATGTTGATAATGTTTCATACCACGCTCTGGGTGCCTGTTTCAACCCATAGACAGCTTTGGCTAGTCTATATACTCTCTGGTCAGGATTTTCTTCTTCAAAACCAGGTGGTTGCTCAACATATACTTCTTCTTCAAGTATGCCATTGAGGAATGCACTTTTAACATCCATTTGGTATACTTTGAATCTCTTCTATGCAGCATATGCTAGAAATAGCCTAATTGCTTCCAATCTGGCCACAGGTGCAAAGGTTTCATCGAAGTCGATACCTTCCTGTTGATTGTATCCCTTTGCAACTAGTCTAGCCTTGTTTCTGACTACTTCTCCATTCTCATCTCGTTTGTTTTTGAATACCCATTTTACACCTATCACCCCTTGATGTTTTGGTCTGTCTACCATATACCAGACTTGGTTTCTCTTGAACTCATTGAGTTCTTCTTGCATTGCTATGACCCAGTCTGCATCTCTAAGTGCTTCATAGGTGTCAGAGGGTTCAGCTCGTGATAGATAACAGCTGAGAAGTGCACTTTCTCCATGCATTCTTCTGGTTCTAACTCTGTCTGTTGGGTTCCCAACAATCTGTTCAGAAGGATGATTTTCTTGAATCCATTTCCTTCTGCTAGATATCTCCTCTTCTGATATCTCTGGTTCTGGTTCACTTGCTGGGTCCTCAAATTCTGGATGAGATGTTTGAAAAGGATTTTCATTTTCTGGTTCTTCTTGATCATTATTCCAACCATTTGAATCTCTTGATTCTTCGGGTTGATCTGGTTCTGGCTCATTAGTATTGTTTCCTCCTTCTGGCTGATTGTCTTCTGGTGTAGATAAGGATGTTTGTTCTGTTCCCCCTTGCTGCAAGCTTACTGCTTCAGCACTGGTTGGAATTTCAACCTCATTCTTTTCTGATGTATTCCAGATTAGAATATCTTCTAACAGAATCTCTTTTGCTTTCTGGTTCTTGTTCTGGATTGTTTTCTGGTTTATGTTCTGGTCTTGTGTTTGATCAGCATCTAGGTCTCTGTCACTAATAACAGATTCATCAAAAACAATATGAGGTGTTACTTCCACAATGTGAGTCCTCTGGTTAAAAACTCTGTAAGCTTTGCTAACATCAGAATATCCTAAGAATATTCCTGGATCAGCTTTGCTATCAAAAGTTTTCAACTGAGATTTTCCATTATTGTGAATATAACACAGACAGCCAAAAGAGCGAAAATAATGAATCCTGGGTTTTCTGTTGTTCCATATCTCGTAGGGTGTCTTCCCATGTCTGATAGTAATAACTGATCTGTTCTGTGTATAGCATGCTGTATAGATGGCTTCTGCCCAAAATTTCTTTGGTAATCTGGTTGCATTTAGCATAGAACGAGCTGCTTCCTTTAACGATCTGTTTCTTCTTTCAACTACCCCATTCTGTTGAGGTGTTCTGGCTGCAGATGTCTGATGTGTAATTCCCATCTGGTTGCAGTAATCCTCAACCTTCTGGTTTAGAAATTCTGTTCCACGATCTGTCCTGATGGTGGTAACAGAACCTTCCTTTTTCTTGGTAATCTTGTTGAGAAAATTTGGTAACTTCTCCAGAGTTTCTTTCTTCTTATGCAAGAATATTACCCAAGTAAATCTTGAATAATCATCAATGATGACTAGAGTATATTTCCTACCATTTATGCTTAATGGTTTAACTGGACCAAATAAGTCTAAATGTAGTAGTTCTAGTATTCTGGTTGAGCTCTGGGCAGATTTGCTTGAAAAAGATGATCTGGTCTGCTTTCCAGCTTGACATGCTTCACAGATGTGGCTTTTGTCATAGACTTGTTCTGGCAATCCTTCGACTAGTTTCTCTCGTGCAATCTTATTGATTGTTTTGAAGTTGAGATGGCTTAATCTTTTATGCCATAGCCAGCTAGTTTCTGACACTGTCTTTGTGACCAGACAGGTTTCTATCTGGTTGTTCCATTGCACAATATATAATCTATCCTGCAATATTCCGGTAAGGAGTATCTCATCTCCTTCCTTGTTCTTCACCAGACAGTTGTTAGTGTCAAAAGTAATTTGATTACCATTTGTACAGAACTGACTTACAGAGAACAGATTGTGGCTGAGACCTTCAACATATGAGACATTTGAAATGGTGGTCTTGCCTACTTTTATGTTTCCATATCCTCTGGTATATCCTTTTGAATTACATCCAAAAGTGACATGAGGTCCTGGTTTCTCCATGTAGTCTGATAGTAGGTTCTTGTCACATGTCATGTGTTTTGAACAGCCACTATCAATTATCCAGATTGATCCTTTTGCAATCTTACTTCTTCTTGCAGCCTTCTGGTCCTGCAATTAAATAGATTTAGCTACCCTTTATTGTCTGGGTGCTTGGTTATTAGAAAAGATCCCTTTTTGAATCCAGAATAACTTTAAATTGGGAATAGTAAAGTAGCTAGTGATGATATTCCCATTTTCATCAACAGAGGACTTTGATTGAAGAACAGAAGGATGATATCTCTCTGATCCTTTGCTTTCTGTTTTCTTCTGTGATGTTCTGTTGACATTATTTTTGGTCTGTTGTTTGGATTCTGTGTAGTAGGCAGGATGTCTTTTTGTTTGATGATATTGTCTGTTACCAGCTTGTTTAACCATCATCTTCTGGGGAAGATCCTTCTTGTTTTTCAAGTTTATTACTTGATCTGGTATCTGACTTCTTTCTGGTACGAATTTCATTGGGCCTTCTGCCTTTTCTGTGTGACCTGGATATCCTAATCCAGAAGTGCCCTTTTGCTGCATGTTAATTAGCAGTTTAGCACGTTCATCACTCTTGTAGATCATTTCTTTTCCTTTCTTGATCTTTTCTTCAGCAATGTTGTACCTATTTATAAGATCTTTGACTTTTGAGTTCAAGGAATGAATCTCACTGTCTTTGCTCTTGATTTGTTCTTCCAGAACATTGATGTTAGCAACAAATTTAGTGTTTGCTTTACTCAATATCTCTTCAGTTTTCTTCAATCTGTCATTTTCTTCAACAACTTCTCTGAAAAGTCTCTTGATACTTGAGTAGCTCTTGAACATTTCATTAACTTCATCCCATGAATATTCATCTTGGTCTTCTATTTCCTGATCCAGGTCGATATCATTTGATGAGTTAGAGTTGCAAGAGTTTACCTCTACATCATCTAGACCGTTGTCTAGTCCTGCAAAGCATTCATCCCAGTCTTCTTCTTCTTTAGCAAAGAACGCTTCATCATCTTCTGTTGAACTATCAGATAGATGACTTGAGCTGGAATCATCTTCTTCTTTTTCTTCTGCTATCATAGCTTTACGTTGAGCTTTTAGCTTTCTGTCCCTTTTAGCTCGTAGTTCTTCTCTCTGACTTTTGGATAGGTCAGGACAGTCTGTCTTGAAGTGACCTGTTCTTCCACAGCCATAGCAGGTATAGTCAGTAGTATTAGTGATTTTACCATTACCTCTACTTTCTGTTTTGTCATCAGATCGTTCTGCTTCTTTATTCTTCTGGTATCTACTTTTGTTATCTTTGTAGAACCTTCGATACTTTCTTTATCTGACCTCCATCTTGTCCATTCTCTTAGCAATCAGTGAAAATTCTTTCAGTAACTTATCATATCCTCCTTCTTCTGACGCAGTAGATGATGTTGATTCATCTGTTTTGCACTTCGCTTTGAAGGCAGTCTCTTTATCCTTCTTAGTGCTAGTTTCATTCTTCTTGTTGGAGGAATGATCTGGTCCATGTATCCTTCTGATATCACATTCATGGACAGCTAGATGATCAAATAGTGCTTCAACAGATAGATCATTGAAATCAGCACGTAGAGGTTGCATAGCTGAATAGATTTCCCAGCTTGGTGGTAAAGCTCTAAGAATCTTGAGATTCTTCTCTCTCTGTGTGTACTTATCCTTTTTGAAGGCAGACACTTCAAGTAATATTTCAGTGAACCTGTTCTTCATTTGTTCAATAGTTTCTCCAGGCTTCATTTTGAATTCATCGAACTTATTACATGCCAGGGATAGCTTGTTCTCGATCATAGCTTCAGATCCTAAGCTGAGATCTCTTAGTGCTTCCCACATTTCTTTGGCTGTATCAAGATCTTGGATCTTGGCCAGATGAACTCCTTTCACAGTACTGGAGATAACTCCTTTAGCAAAATCATCAAGATTTGCTTCTCTTCTTTCTTCAGAAGTATACTTTCTGGGGTCTTTCAGTACAGTTTCCTTCACTGCTCCTGTCTCAGTGATACGAGTGGTTTCTTCAGTAATAGCCAAAGGTCCTTCTTCTATCACCTTCCACATCAGGCAGTGATGAGCTTTGAGACACATCTTGATTCTGAAGCTCCATTCTCTGTAACCTTGGATGGAGAATTCTTCGCATGCCCTGATAACAGATGATTCCATAACAGATAATATGCAGATGATGAAAAGATTTTCTAGATCTATTCAAGTTGACCACGCAGGTATTAACCTTGTAAAAAAAAAAAACAATGGTCGTATGAACCACTGCTCTGATACCACTTGTTGGTCCCGAAAGAGCAAGGTTTGGTGTATGGGGGGGGAATACACCAAATGCAAACTTTTCAGTTTACTTGAC